>QFEN01003727.1:0-124999 GCA_003316125.1 Auricularia polytricha
ACAACAATCCGCTACATTACGTGCTTTCATGTTTCACGTGTCCGAGATTCAATATATGTCATTTGTGGCTATGCCATTGTATGGAGTGAATAAGCTCGAGTAAGGTGTACAAGGAACAATGTCTGCACAACTCCCATTCTTTGAGTGGTCTGTCAGTGTCTGTGCAGACATAGACAGAGGAAACCAGTATTATTTGAGAGCTATTTGGTGCTCACTGGGCATGTCTGTGGGTGTCTGTACAGAGATTGACAAAAAGGTCTGCCACTGTAGCAAGCTAGGTAGTAGGGACCAAGCTATACAACTGGGATACTGTACAGACTGTTGTAGTTTACTGATGTGCACTATCTCAGTGCTGATTTTTCCGAGGACAAAGAGAACATCCCACCTACGTCTTCTTCATGCAGAGTCAAGTGTCCTGTGCAGGGTGTTCAGGTTGGATCTGCAATCAAGAGAGCTCGTATGATGGTTAGTTAAAACTTGATCCATTGCATTGCTTTTGTCTTCTCTTCAATGTGCTTTTTTTCATGTCCCCTGCATGCTTCTTGATACTCAACAGCTCTCTCATTTTCACGAACCTGCATCATTCATTCTCGCACTTTAGTCACGCCGTATCCACGTTAGTTATCTGCTTTTTCCAATCCGCTACATTCACGTTCTGCTCGTCAATAGTTGTGTTGCGACCGACTACTACCATATATGGTTAAATTATTGTGATCGTCACGGTGTCACGGTAGGGGTAGGGGGTTCCGAAGCTTCGGGAGGTTGATGTCCGAAATTCCAAAATCCCCCACCTCTTGTGATTGGTCACCAAAAACTTTTCCTGGGGTTTCCAGTTCGTATGGTGCACAGAGTCCTTATGATACAGTTGCCTATTATATATGGTGTATATGGTGTCACAGTGACGAAGTGAGCACGGCTGACAGTCCTGCTTTCCATACAAAAATGACAAGAAAGGAAAGTGTCTCCTATGACGCAGTGAAGTGATGTCATAGTGCTTCATGCAGTACAAAAACACGAGACGACAAACACGAAGTTGGTTAGTTACTGAAACAACGTCGAGTTGTATAATATGTCCTACGCCTCCATTGCTGCTCGTGATGCTCCCCCCAAGTCTGAGCAGGTATGCACTTGCGAGATTTAGAATACTACTGTCAAAGTCATGCTCACTATGTCCCTCAGCCTCGTCCGGATCCTGCGCTCCTAACAACAGAACGCTCTTCTGCAAGTAATGTAATCGACGACGAATCCAAAGTGAACGTCGTTTCCAGCGATTTTAAAGAGAACCCTGCGACATGCACATCCGAAACATATGTCTCAAAAGACATCGATGATGATCTCATCGACCCAGGCAGGACAATGTGGAAAGGTAAAGGGAACAGGCGCCTTCAGGAGGCTCGGGCAGAAGGGACCTATCTATTGGAGGTCACAAAACACTTTTTGTTTCGTCCAGGTGTTGCTGGTGGTCTCATTGGCTTGGGTATGGTCGATATCTTCCGCATTTCTGTGTTGGCTAACGATTTTATCCCAAAGTAAATATTGGCCTTTTGTCTAGTGTGGGCTACGTATTCTATACGAAACCTACCCTTCGTCGGAATTTCACTTCTATCGGTTCGGCGGCGGCAGGAGCCCTGTTATTAATCGGGACAGAAGGCTACGCAGCAGAGAAGTATCGAAAGACCCCTATAGGCCGCCAGGAAGAACGACGCGCGCGTGAGGAGGGAACCCTCATCTACAAGCAGCTTCGAGAACACATCTTTCGTCCGGGTGTCTTGGGTGGTTCAGTCGGACTAAGTTAGCGACAAACCCATCTGCCGATTTCTTGAAATGCTCACTTCCCCTTCAGTAAATGCAGTGATTCTCGGAGCAGTTGGGTACTACAGCTACACAACCTGGCACAAACCCAAGTGGAACCGGGATGTCATCGCCGCTGTTTCATTCGGCCTGCTCACGCTTTGGGGTGGTGAAGGGTAAGTAGGATAGTACTGCCTTGCATTGCTGCTGATACTAAGATTATTGTGCAGATATCTTGCAGAGCGCTATCGTGTAGAACGGCGGAGAAATTGATGTCAAGAAGCCGTAACTGCGGTTGGAAGACTTGTACACTACGTCAATTTGATTCGATGATGAATTCTTTACTGAGCGACAGGTATGTTCACAGGCAGACTAAACACAGCATCGAGTCACTTGAGATATTTTCTACACATCGCTCCCGCAAAGTGACCACTGAGTAAAAATGTATTCAAGATTGATTCATGAGCAAGGAATGTGCACGTACCATTTCATATTGCACACAAAGCAGAACTGAAAGTTTCATGGTATCAAGCTTGTTGGGTGACGGCTAGTAACGAGGTGAGAAGCGTGGCGAACCAACCCAGAACGTTGAAGAAGGGGAGATAGGATAAGAGAAAGCATGAGCGAAGATCCCAATCTGTACAGGGTCTTGGAAATCAATGCGACTACCTTATCTTCGCGTTGTGCCGACGCTACCTGTGAGTGTACGAAGTACTTCTATCTCGCGTTGTATGTGTACTGTATACATGCTTTCCACAGAAACTACGTGGTCCTAGCTAGTCAGTCTTCGCCTTTATCGCTTTCTTCCTCTGTACTGTCTTCAACTTTGCCTTCGCTGTCTTCCGGTTGCGCAGCCCAGTCTGAAATGTCAAGCTTTTCGTTTCGCACTGATTCTGTCAACAATATTCAGCTGTGCTGTTGAGGTACGCAAGCAGGGGTGGTCGGCTCACCGTTGTCTTGTACTTCGTACCCAGCCTGCGTAACGCATTTTATCAACTCTGCTTTCGATCCCACAATAGTACTGTTGCCCAAAATGCATGTATCCAGCTTCGCCCTGGAATAGGTCTTGTCAATGTCAAATACCAAGTTGAGAATTACTCGCCCATCAGAAATCACACAATGATCCAGGAGAACACATCCCACAATCTTCACCATCTTTCCAATAACACAATGTTTTCCGATAGTAGATTTTTTAATGGTTGACTTCTCTTCGACACGTGTGAAGTCTCCAATGGAGGTGTCAGCTACGAACTGGTGTATTTCATTTTCAGTAAGGATCTGATTTGTAAGATAGGAAGAGGACAAACGTGACGATTTGCTTCGAGGTACGCTGGTAGATTATTGACGCGGATGGCAAACCCGTCATCCGCTCGATGAATTATAATTCCTATTCGAATGCTCGTAGCATATTTTTCCCGCTTAGTTGATTGGTACTGCAATTTGCATAACCAAGGAAAGAAATCTTCTCTAAGAGAGTCAAACCGAGTTTTATGGGCCAACAAGTCGAGCACGGCGCGTTTACAAACGTAAACATGTGAGTCTAGCAACCTCGAAGACATTTTTGCCTGTGGATATCTAAGGAATTGAGTCATCACACACAACTACCGAGCAATATGAGTCACCTTGAGAGTAAGGTCATCCGCAGCTCTAGTTCATCACTGTTTTTATCAGCTTCATGAGGACTATCTACATATAACAGGGTGCCGCTGAGGTGATCCCATACAATCGGAGTCTGTTGTGCTGGAGAACCCCACTCATCTGGAGTGGCTTGCTTGTCTGATTTGTGTTCATACCAGCACGAAGTCACAATGGAACTATCTGACATCATGTCTGTGCGGAACTTGTTGAGCAACTTTGATAAGGGTAGGGAAGGTGGTGGTATGAAGTCGCAAGGGATGAGAATGAAGTTTTCCTTGATGCGGTTGGCGAAATGGCGAAGTACGGAGCATGTCCCTGCACTCAGTTCCTGTGATTCATCGAACGTCTGGAGGTCAATATGAACGGAAGAGAAGGATGCAGATGAAGATTGTGAATGAATATAGTGTGATATTGCAGGGCGGTGGGATGAAGGACAGATCAAAAGGACATCTGAGACTTGATGAGCTATCGTTGACCCGAGCAATTTGTATGAAGTTAAGAAGTCCACCTTTGATGCCAGACTGCTCGACCCATGACAAAGGATAGTCGAGCATAGGTTTGTTTGAAACCGGAAGTAACGCCTTTGGACAGGGCTCATCACCATGTTCACCAGTCAAAGGGAGGAGTCTACAAGACAATGATGATGGTAGTCAATCCATAATTCATGGGTTCAAAGACTTACTCATTTCCGAATCCCGCGAGGATGACTGCTACGAATTCACGAGTGACTACTTCAACTGGAGTAACGTCAAAGTTCATCATGGCGCGCGCAGAAGTGCGAAACGAAGGAAACCTTTCTGACTTGATCTGATCCTACTGTGACAACGTGACATTGACGCTAATTGAATCACCCCTTCAACCTCCCTCATCGATTATCTCTCTAGAAGAACACCTCAGTGTCAGCATCGTGTTTGTCGCAATGGCTTCTCAGCCAACTGTGCATCAACTATTCAGACGCCTGGAAACTGTAGGCAGGGGTGCCTACGGTTCCGTCCATAAAGGCGTCCATATACCCACAGGAAATATCGTGGCCCTAAAAATCATCAACTTAGACACCGCTGACGACGACGTAGAAGCCATTCAACGCGAGGTAGCTCTATTGACCCAGCTTCGCGATGCTCCCAACGTCACAAAGTATTACGGTTGCTATCTTGACGGCCCACGCGTTTGGATCGCTATGGAATTCGCCCAGGGTGGAAGTGTCCGCACTCTCATGCAGACTTCTAAAGACCGTGTTCTTGAGGAGCGGTTCATTGTACTCATCACCCGTGAGGTCGTCATTGGGCTCAATTACCTACATAAATCTGCTATCATTCATAGAGACATCAAAGCCGCTAACATCCTCATCACTGCCACCGGTAAAGTCATGATTTGCGACTTCGGTGTCTCCGCACTCTCTGCCACGACCACAAGCAAACGAAACACTCTGATGGGCACTCCGAATTGGATGGCTCCCGAAGTGGCACAGCCCGTTCCAGCGTACGATAGCAAGGCCGATGTTTGGAGTTTGGGTATCATGATTTATGAGATGGTGAAGGGTGCACCTCCTCACTCGGATTTGAGGGATGCAATCAAGGTTATGCAATTAATAACCAAAGTACAACCCCCGCAATTAGCCGAAGCGGACGGCAGCAAAGAAATGCGAGAGTTCGTATCGCACTGTCTCAAAGCCTCTCCAAGTGAGGTGAGTTATTGGCTTTTGAGGTTACCTTGATTGATGGCATAATTGATTTGCGGGAAAAGCGGTTTTCCGCTGATGAATTAATAAGAACGAAATGGATGAAATCGGTGTCAAAGGCTAACGTGTCTACTCTACGGGAGCTGATTCTCCGGTACGATGCTTGGATGCAAAATGGGGGTACTCGCAATAGCTTAGTGGAACCACTCGATTGGGAGAATGAGGAGAAAAAAGAGTGAGCGCCATTCGTCCAGCGCTCATTGCTGACTAAAGTTGTTTCTCAGTTTGCAAGGAGTGGTAGATGAAGAGACAGACCTCTGGGAATTTGACACAATAAGACGTCGAACGTTTCAAGCTGCATTACAGGAAGATATACTGCCGGATACCTTCCCGAATGACTCATCACCAGCAATTCCTACTCTCAAACCTTCAGCACGGCTACCTACATCATTGCGTGGCCTTTTTGATGATGACTCTGCGCATCTTGGATTTGAAACTCTGCGGGCTCCGATGCCACCCCCTCCACCACTGCGTGATACTCCGAGCCCGACACCTCTAGCGCCTTCCTCTTCATCACCATCACGCACTCCGTTCAAACGTACATTAGCCCCCGCAGATAGCACAGATGATGTTCAGATGGTTAAATACAACGATTTCGCATTTCCTCCCAGGACAGTTTCTCGAGCGAAGTCGAAACTCTCCACCAATGTCCCAGCTTCTATGGATGTCGAAATGAAAGAGGAAAATACGCCTTCAGAGGAGAGGGCTGAAGGTATATATGTTGTGATTAATCTCCAGCTGTTGTTGACTTATACTTTCACAAGTTTTTGTTACCGTCATAGAGACTACTCCAACTTCTCCTCTTTTACCACCTGTTAGGCCTTTTGCGGCCCGGGAGAGGAGTGGCAGCTCATCAAGCAAAGGTAGTAACGCCAGCAGCCCCGCAGCAAGTTTAATCCTGCCAGGACTCAAGGACGCAGTGAAGGTAGGAAGCGACGACATGTTATTGAATTGTTCACTCATGTCGTTCTAGGTGCCTACCATTACGTCGGAACACCAGTTGGGTTTAACAGATTTACTCCCGCCTTCACCTTTGGCCCTCGTACACAATAAAAGCTCTTATGTCCATTCTCCTAGCGGACTTGGGTCGCCCATGGCGACAAGCGAAAAGACCTCCATTCTTGGCTCCCTTCCTGCGGCGAATGCCTCCAGCCCTTCCCTTACACTTGCACGGAGCCATTCTCCCTCCGGGCCTTCGAACTTATCTCACTCTGCTTCATTATCACACTCAGGTCCATCAGCACAAGTGTCAACTGTCGGACCTCAAGTTTTACCGCTGGATCTCTGTAATCTCATGAGCCATGACGCCACAAATGCGCAGCTGGTACGGTCCGTCAATGATTTGACAAAATGGCTGGCCGTAATCGAAGTGGGTTTTACAACAATGCTCGACCAAGCCGCAGGAGATTCTATAGCGGAAGAGCAGGAAGGAGGCGCTATTGAAGGGGATTCTTTTACGGAAGACACGGATGCATGGAAATGGGATTCTGTAACTGATATCGTGCTGGAATCCAGCTAGTTGAACTTTGATCATTTCGATATCCTGATTGCATTCTACTTTCCTGAAATTCTAGCCGGTAAAAGGTAGGTATATGGACAAATTCCTTTTTGCTGTCCTTGGTAACTACGAAATATAGTTATGCTTGGTGAGGTATTCGATGATGACCTCGACTGCCATGGTCACATCACATTCGTCTGTCCTAATGTGTATATCAGGATTCTCGGGGGCTTCGTACGGCGCAGATATGCCAGTGAATTCTACGCATAAATTTTGAGTGCCTCGTCTTGTGATGGATGTTGTGGTGGAAATTTACCCTTGATTGTTCCAGCACGAGCTGCTTTATAGAGCCCTTTTGGATCACGCTGTTCAACTACACTGAGAGGGGCATCAACAAACACTTCGATGAACCCGAGGCCTCCTTTCTCATGCAGTTCACGTGCTACTTGTCGATCTGCTTTGTATGGCGATATAAAAGCTGTGATTGCGATGCAAGCAGAGTCCGCAAATAATTTGGAGACCTTCAAAAAAATGTAAGCACGTGACTGCTTGTAGTCCTGGTGCATAGTACCTCGCCTATGCGCCTGATATTTTCTATCCGGGACTTCTCGTCGAACCCAAGGTCCTTATTGAGCCCTAAGCGAACGTTGTCTCCATCGAGCCGGTAGGTGAATTTGTGTAAGTGAAGCAGATGTTGCTCTAGAGCACACGCTATCGTTGACTGTGAGGGAATCAGCGCCCAGACTGTGGCAAGATGAACGAATAACAGACCTTGCCACTAGCACTGAGTCCAGTCAGCCAGACCGTAACACCAGTCTGTTTGAGCAAGCTAACGCGTTCCTGGGAGTTAACAGATCCTATGCACATTGGTATTTTATTTGTGGATCAAAGCCGTTCTAGGGACACACCTAGATGAAAGGTAATGTTGGTTGACATCTCAGTACTAGTGGGGGAGTAAGTACTAGAATAGCTTCAGTGACTCGCTGTATTATATGCAGCTCTCGGCGTCCCGACTCCCGATTCCCCATGTCCCCATATACATGATGGGGACTTGATGATGTCGCAATCTAGCCTTGGTATGACGGTATCACATGGTAGTGGGGCTACATATAGTCGCCGAGGCTCGCTGAGCTCAAGAGTTCAACGTTCACTGTCCGGTGTTCTCTTAGGCTGGCAGCAGCTTGTTTGGAATTCTACAAGTATATTTGTATCATATTTACAAAGTATATCTACATACCACTGGTACTCTAGAGGCCGTTAGAGTTATCAGAAAGGACATGAATATTAATCTAGGCATACTGCTTCACGCCTCCGAGGCGTTGCACGTAGAATATCATCCACCCTGTTCACATCCAAGGTCAAAGGACAGATCATGGTCTGGAGGGTGTACTTCATACCTTATTATCATCTCCGCTGCTTCGCTTACACTGAGCACAACCTGCCGCTTCAGCTTATATCTTTCGGGGACACCTAGTTGTCTCATCAAGCCAATGATGCCTTGATTCGTATTTCAAGATCTTATTAGTTCGGCATCCAAGCCTGAAAAAGTGTACAATCAAGAATCCGGCACTTGACTGTCCCTGATGATGTGCTGCTCTTAGCCTGGCAACGATAAATTACTATTAGAAAAGGTCGCTCGAGTCATAGCCGCGTTGTCCGCGAGGACAGCCGGTATTTGTCCCAGCGCACGACTAAATGCCTCAACAGCTATCGCCTTCTTGTCCTTGACCTTCCGCGCGGCCTCCTCCACGGCGCAGCTCATCAACATCTCGGAACATCCACCGCCCAAGACAATACGTGTCTCTTCGACTGTTTGTAATAAGACAGAAAGCGCATCATACAACGAGCGCTCGGCCTCGTCAACTATCTATCAGCTCAAAATCAGCGAGTGAATGATGATGCCAACCTCATCCTCCCCAATGACCATTTCCTCCATTAAATCGCACTTCCCAAGTTTTACCAGATCTGGCCTGTAGAACATGCTTGCAACCTCACCACCAGTGACGAGTGATAGCCGCTCAACACCTTCAAAATCGGCGTGCTCAATCACCATGATACCTTTCTCTGCCGAGAGAGACTCGGGGTGATTGTAGATGAGCTACTGGTTGACAAAGCAATTGACGCCATGTGCGGTGATCGCATCGACTTTGGCTTTCATTTTTTGTCCTATAAATGTGTGATTGGAAAATTGAGCAGGCCACAAAAGCGTGCGAGTACCCGTTCAGCCCACTCGAGCTCAGCAAGTTTTCTTGTCAAATCCACTTTTACTCTGGCTCCAAAGATCTTGATCTTATCAGAGATGAGTAAAATAAAATTCAGTACATCACAATCAACCTTCGTCAAAGTATGAGTCTGTGAGTTTGCGACCTTTTTTATTATTTGGTTGTGCTCCAAATCCGTTGACTCCTAGAAGATGTTCAATACTAGTATCATATACAGCAGTTGCGATAAACTTTCAATCGAAGCACAGCATCCACAACTACTAGTAAGTTGGCAAAGTAATCTTTGTCTTGTGATAAGACTTTTGATGACAGGTTCGTACGAGCAATGTTGAAAAGATGATCACAGCATCGGAGCTATCTGAGAGCATAAACCAAGTCGTGTCCGTAAGAAATGTCAGAGCGATGCAAAAACAGACATACGAGTGATCGACCAGGTATCCCTCCATAATCGTGTGAGGATTTATCTTCATTGAAATCAACCTTACTGCTGCTAGCACACACAAGCCTTTGTCGTTTTGGACTTTCGAGATGTTGACGAGGATCTTGGCTGTTACATTGTCGAGCTGGATGGACTTCAGAATCGTTGCACCGTCATTAATCACCTGGGTCCTGGGTATCTGCCGAAGGTACCGATTGCAGAATGTTGTTCATACCCTTTAGCCCAAGCGTTTATTTTACGAGGTCGCCGAGCTCGAGGGCGAGGGCGCTGACGAAAGAGGATAGACAAGCATTTTCAACTTTCTCCTCAGTTGCCTGCAGAACCCTAGATGTCACATGAAGCGCAAAGACATCAATCTGCCAGAGCCTAGCTTTTGACCGAATGTGTGCATGGACATGGCTGCAGTTTTGGAGATCGAGGGGAGACAGGGTCATCAATGGTGCTCCCCAAACAAATGGAGATTAGATCTCCATGCAATTAACATTTTTCAAATTGTCCCCACACCCCTGATCATTTCCATAGTATGTACTGCATAACTAGGCATGTATATCCTCGGTATCTGCTCTTTAGTACTCCAAAGTCCCATGTCAACATCAACTATGCCGAGCTCCTCGGCCTCTACTTCTGTCACGGTATGGTAATTAAGTAGATGAAATCACAGACTTTGCTGCAGCTCCACAACACCAGATCACAGACTTCTTAATGGCTTCCGTTACCTCTTCTGTGCTCAGTGGCTGATCAACAGGTGGACAGTGCAGAAAAATGACTTTAGTGGTCAACTTATCGGCCTTTCCACCTGTTCGTTTGCTCTCGGCTAGTGAGCAATAATAGATGAAGTCGCAAAGGTAGTGTCCTGCGTCAAGGGACGAATATATTTGCTTCCCAAATCATATTAGTATTCCTGACAAGATACACTTGGATCACTCTCACCTCGATGCCCGATTTTTTGAGGTGATGCACAAGCTTTTCAACATCAATTTCTGTGAAAATCTCCTCGGGGAATAATTCGTATCCCTTTCCAAATCCACGCTTAGGTGGTTCTGTGCCATCGACAGGTGCTTCAATGAGGTATTCACTTAAACGTGCTCTTTCCATCCTCTCCATCTCCGAAGGTTCTGATTGTCCACGGTTGGAATTAGAGTTTTCTTCACGCGTCACGCGTACGATTGGCGCATGACTACCAGTGGCATCCTTCATGTTGTAACCAAACTTATGTCCAACCCTCTCCATTCGCAGTGGTCCTCTCCCAGCAACGCCAACGTGAAAGATGAGATCGAATCCATCTGTTGGCGGCATGATGTCTGTTAGGTCAGGATCTGCAGAAGGAGGGAGAATGGGCGGCCGCGCGTGCAGTCCGGGGACAATTGCAAGGACATCTTCATAAGTTACGGGGACTTGAAGGGTCGATAGATAAATGTCGCGTGCGTCCTGGGTAAAGCTGTTTGCTTCAGCCATGGGGATTTGATCGTCGACTGTAACAGGTTCATCAAGCGGATCGATAGTCAAAATGGTATTGTGAAGTGGCTTCACGGCCAGCCATGATGGATTGACCGCATAGCGAGAGAACGGCTAAGCTCACTGACAGTTAGGCGCGCGTTTGAAAGGGTGGGAGCGAGCAAGGCTCCGAGGCAACTCACACCAAAGCCAGTTATGAGAACGTGATAAGGTCGCACTTCTGATGAAGGGAGACCGTTTACATCGATAGATGGCATCGTTAGCTCGAGATATGCGAAACAACAAGGATGAGTTGCAGAACCCGTGATCGAGAGCGATCCTTAACCCAAGAGTGGGACCCGGGACACTGTCAAATGGCGTGGTGAGTCGTGACCCAGTCAAACGGAACTAAGACTTTCACTAACGACGCCATTGACAGGATCCTGACATTGGGATTAAGCTTGAACATTTGAACTCAAGTTTGAAACCAACATTAATCCGTAGAACTCTGAGCGCTATCTTTTGATTAGCGCATCAAAGCTTTGCAGAGCTTCATTACCAGTTTCCGCTCTGGAGTCTGAACGACCACTGTGATGCCTTCAACGACAGGTGCGTTACCGTATTCTCACTTATACTGAAGACTAATGTTCCCAACAGTGTCTTGGTCAGTCATTTGATTTACCTTAAAACATCACACTACTGACGCTTTATTACAAGTCCAATATGCCTGCAGCCTGTTTTGGAGGAGAACATCAACAAACATCTGGACACCGGCTGCAGTATCCACGTGGCATCTCTAGGAGAATCCTCCTCTCAACCCAAAAACACAGTGCCCAAGAAGTTGGCGCCGATATTCAACAAGACCCGTGACAAGCACACCAGCACCTTGGCTGATGGCACTTCAGTACCTCTATCGATGACCCAAGACACACCCACTACCTCCAAGAAACGGAAGTCTGAGATGTCATCACTCTCTCGAATGTCGAACAAACACTTCAAAGGCACGCCCTCGAATTTCAAGTCTGCCATCCCTCTTGCGGAAAGGCTTCGCCCACAGTGCCTGGACGAATTCTTCGGGCAAAAGCACTTAACTGGCCCCGAGTCTCTTCTAATGAATATGCTGGATAGTGGCATGATTGGCAGTCTTATATTATGGGGACCACCTGGGTGAGGGAATTCGACTATGTCATTATCAGATTCGTTTATTGACTCACTTCGAGCTGTGGGAAGACCACTTTGGCAAGATTACTGGCACGGCACGTGGACTGCAATTTCAGGGAGCTAAGTGCGACTTCTTGTGGTACGAACGATGTTCGCGCAGTGTTTGAAGAGGCGAAAGCAATTCTTTCATTGACTGGAAGGTAAGGCATCACTTTTCTCGCATTTTACTGCGTCGACTTCACTTATGCCAGAAACACGATACTGTTCTTGGACGAGGTACATCGTTTCAACAAGGCGCAACAGGTACGATTCCTCTGACCACATTTGCACTTATTTCTGACGCGAATAAATAGGACATCTTCCTTCCATTTATTGAGCAAGGTCAAATCCAGGTATGTGATTCAATGAAGACTTCTTAACTATTAACAAATTGGAAGATGATTGGAGCGACGACCGAGAATCCGTCATTCAGGCTGACAGGCGCCTTGCTGAGTCGTTGCAGGTGAGTAAAAATGTAAAATTTCATTTCAAACACCGACTTTTGGCAGAGTATTAGTACTCGAGCGCTTGACAAACGAAAATATTCGAGATATTATCTCCAGTGCTGTAGAGCGAGTCTTGGCATCTGCCCCTCGTGAACAGTCAGAATCCGGAAGAGCAACTAGCCCACCCGCGGGTACGGACGCAACGACATCGCAAACTTCGCTGTCTCAATCTCAATCCTCACAGGCGTCTATCAGCTGTGATCGTTCATTTCTGCTGTACCCCCAACTCACAGACCGCATCATATCTTCCATTGTATCTCTTTCTACGGGAGATGCACGGACTGCGTTATCTTTACTAGAGCTTGTTCTGGCTACTAAACCAGATAGAGATGAACATACCCTCCTCGCATCATTACGCCGAAGTGTGTCTGCTTCTTATGACCGTTTAGGGGAGAGCCACTACGACACGATCTCAGCGCTCCACAAGAGCATCCGCGGTAGTCACGGTAGTGCTGCGATGTACTGGCTAGCACGGATGCTGGCAGCAGGAGAGGACCCATTGTATATCGCAAGGAGATTGGTAGTCTGTGCAAGTGAAGATATCGGGTTGGCTGATACGCACGCCCTTCCTTTGGTATGTCACCCAATGACTCGAGTCAAATCCCAATCGAGCATTTCTAGGCAATGGCAGCTCTTCAAGCTTGCCAGGTTATTGGCATGCCTGAGTGCCGAATCAATCTAGCACATTGTGTAGGTTATCTATCGGAGGCGCCGAAATGTACTCGCGCTTACGAGGCATACAATCGGGCGGAGAAAGCGGCAATGTTAGATCTGACAATGCCTGTGCCCATGGCGGTCCGTAATGCTCCGACAGCCCTCATGAAGGAGCTCGGCTATTCAGAAGGCTACAATTATAACCCAAATTTTCGGTGCGCCAACACTTCCGGGATACTCACTGAAGCATTGCTTGATTGGCCTGCACGCAGACATCCCGTGCACAATGACTACCTCCCAATTCCGTTCCGTAGCGATAAATTTTTAAAGGAAGCTGGAGACCTGTCAGACAAGGATTGGAATGAACAGGAGTTGTTGCGTTGGGAGCAAGAAGAAAATGGCGGACGGTTATGGGAAGGTCGCTCGTCTGTTCAACACCGTCATTAAACTCTGCATCGTTTGGCTGATGCCGGTCCCTTTGATGCTACGCCACCGAATTGTGGGTAACATCGCAATTGCAATATTGAACAACGAGTCTCTCGGATGAACACGCTCAAAAGAATAACATGCCTGAACCAACCAGTTTGTTCATACGTTTCATGAAATTGCTCAGCACACTACGCAGTGCTGTTGCATATCGCTACGTAGCATATGTGAGCGTGGATATTTTTTTTGGTTAAACGGCTCAGGTATCGTAATGGCGGTTGAAGGGCAGAAACGGCAAGAGAAAAACTACGTTTAGGCGGAATTTCGAAGTATGGAGGTGCGTTGTTGGTCCCTGGAGCACACGGTTTACACATTCAATGACACATACAGTGTGTATTCACCTCGGATACGACCCGCTATGCACATGCGCCGCCTGAAGTCCTTTCGGTTCCACACACAGACAAAACACAGTGGGTATAACATGATCCGGTCAAGGACCACCGGTTTTGCCGGCAGCCGCATAGACACCCACATAACATAAGCCGGGAAATACCGCCGGAAAGATTGTGAACACGTGATAGCGCGACACTCGGCTAGCTATAGCAAACTATCATCAATGACCGCGGTTAGGACCGTTAGGCCGGTCATACAGCTGATTTAAGTGCAGCATTAGCCCAAGTGAACGGTTCCCCACCAATGTTCTTGGGTTTCCAAATGCCGTCACAGTTATTTTCAGCCTCGTTAGCATGGTTCCAAGGTACAAAATTCTTATCTCATAGACATGGGACACATACTCACGAAACCACAGAGTCCGTGCACTGGTGCCACAGACATGCTGGTTTTACCGAACAACTGGTCTTCCCTTTACGAGAATAGTCGCTTATCAGTATTTGCGGTATACATATAGTTTGCAGAAACATCTCGCTTCTCTTGCAGTCCTGCCTTGTTACGATGAGTCTGACCGCTGCAGGAGCGATTGGCGAGTACACTGCGCACGAGCGCGGTGTGCATAGCGAGAAAGCTCCCAGCACTAGTGACAAATCATTCGATGGGAAAGGCGACGTTGAAACTGCAACAGCTGATGATGACAGCGAGGAAGGCGTGCTCTCCAATGAACGTGACATTGCTACGCACGTCATCTCGGTGGACGACGACCCTTCTCTGAACCCATGGACATTCCGTGCATTCTTTATTGGCATTGGCCTCTCAGCCTTTGGCGGAGTACTCGGTGAGCTTCTTTGAGTTCGTTTTTAACCAGCGTACTCATTGACGTCGATTTGTAGCGGAAATTTATTACTTCAAGCCTGTGCGTAGTAGAATAAGCATAACATCTTTTAGTGCTTAGATCATTGCCGCAGCAAACGATTCTAGTGTCATTGATGTTCCTTGCGGTTGTTTCTTATGTTCTGGGCGTCTTTATGGAGACCTTTATTCCTCGTCGCGGACTCTTGCGCTATCTCAACCCCGTAAACCAATTTGTCCACCTCCATTGCTTCATTCTAAGCATATTTTGCAGGGACCATTCAACAAGAAAGAGAATGCTTTCATTGTCATCATGGCAAGTGCCTCAGCCAACTCGGCCCTGGGTACCGAAGTTCTTGCTGTCCAGCGGTCAGTGAACATTACTTATCATATCGACGGAAAATACTGATATCTGCCAAAGATTGTACTACAATATCACGCCCAATCCTGGTGCTTCAATATTTCTGCTTTTTTCTTCTCAACTTCTAGGGTACGTGAATTTCTGTGAAAGCTCCGGCGGGCGTTGACAAAGTTTTTAGATATGGGATCGGTGGCATGATGAGAAGTATGTCCGCTATCGAATCTGTCATTGAGACACCGGTGTTCACATACCTCTACCAGACATCCTGTTATATCCATCAAAGATGCTGTACCCCGGTGTGCTACCATTGTTGTCCATGTTCGATGCTCTCTACGAGGGCGGAATGGCGGCACGGAAGAAGCTCAGAGTCTTTTACATTGTGTTTTCTGTGTAAGTCTCTCGATTAAGACCGGTGATGAACAGATATGCTGATCGACGCAGTATCTTTATTTGGGAGCTTTTCCCAGAATGGATCTTTCCGCTTCTGACCGGTTTTTCAATCATCTGTCTTGCAGCTCCCAACAATGCTGCTGTCTCGCGAGTGTTTGGTGGCAGCAACGGCAACGAGGGTCTAGGGCTCCTGTCTATCTGCTTTGACTGGCAAGTGAGTGTGAATTTGAACTTTGACGTTGGATCGCGTTACTGACCAAATTTGCGACAGTATATTTCTGGTGGGGTGAACCCAATGGTTATCCCGCTCAAAGCACAGGTATGGCCTATTATCAAATTCGCGGGCCAGAAGCCTCACGATTTTTTGCACAGTTTTCAAATTTCTTGGGCTACCTTCTTTGCATGTGCGATCGCTCCGCCCTAATTCGAGACCTTGCATTGACTTACGCCTAGGGTCGTATTCGTTGGCGTGTATTACAACAACATTTGGAAGGCCCAGAACTTCCCATTCGTTAGTCTACAATCAGGTGTAACTGCAGAACATTGACGCCAACTCACCACAGCTTTCTCAACTTTTGTTCTATGAGAACGGGACACAGTACAATCAAACGCTCATTCTCAATTCCAATTACGAAGTCGATCCCACACTCCTTGCTGAACAAGGCGTACCTTACTATTCCAGCACTTGGATAGTCTACTTGCTCACCTCAAATTTGGTAAGTTTACCAAATGTTAGTGAGACTCTGCGGATTGACAGTTTGAAATACAAGGGTTTGGCAGCTACGTTTACCCATCTTCTCCTGTGGAACTGGGACGACTTGCGCTCTGCATGGAGTTGGATGAGTCTGTCAAGCATCAAACAAATGTGGGCGAATTTCGACTGGAAGGTCTGGCAAGCCGATGGAATGCGGAAGCAAGACGTCGATGATGAGAATATTGATCCCCACTACAAGCAGATGCTGAAGGTCAGTTTCGCATTTTTGTGTATTCATCTTACCATCATGAATATTTCTGTAACAGTACCCCGATGCCCCCAATAGCTGGTACTTCCTCGTTTTCCTCGTGTCCTTCACTATTTCCCTGGTCGTTATATACAAGACCAACTCGACTTTGCCATGGTGAGTAGCTGTGATTGGAAATATGGTCCAGGCTGACGAGCGGTGAAGGTGGGGTTTCGTCATCTCGCTCTTGCTAGCAACAGTTTCTATTCTATTTTTCGGTACACTCTTCGCTATTACAGGATTCGGATTTATCATCCAGCCGTAGGTCCTTGAATTCAATTTCGATCTTCGATACCTCAATTTGCATTCAGGTTTGTCCAGATGGTTGGTGGTTACCTTCACCGCGGCAAGCCAGGTGATTGCCTTGCTCGTCATTGACCTCCAGTATGCTTATACAAGTACGACAGTGGCAAACATGTACTTCGTTCTATACGGATACAGTACGTGCCAGCCTTGCGATCCAAGAACAGGTCGACTAACCCAATGTTCCAGACACTGTTACTCAAGCCCAATTATTACTTCGCGACCTCAAGATTGCTCAGTGTACGTATGTTTCAAGTGCGTATGAGGACAGGGCATTTTGTATTGATCACCATGCATAGATGCAAAGCTGCCACCTCGCGCTGCATTTACCGCCCAGATTATTGGCACGCTACTTGGCGCCATCTTGAACTTCAGTGCGCACTCCACTTATGACACGACTATAAAAACGAATTGACCCCGCAAATTAGTCATGATGAATTCAATCATAGATAACCAACGTGAAATCTTGTTATCTGTTCAGGGAACCAATATCTGGTCTGGCCAACAGCCACAGCAATACAACTCGCAGGCAATTGCGTGGGGTGGCCTCAGCCACGAGCTCTTTTCCGCCGGCCAAAGATACCAATGGGTTCCTTGGGCGTACCTAGTTGGACTTTTCGTACCTGTTCCGTTCTGGGTCATTCACAGATACTGGCCAAAGCTTCGTGCGGATTATCTGTACACTCCAATTATCGCGTATGTTTAAGGTTGCTTGAATGGCTGTTGTCAACAGCATGCTCACATTTCACAGCTACTTCATAGGATGGCTTTGTGTTGGGATTAACTCGTCTATTCTCTCCTACTTCACAGTCGCATTCCTCTCGCAATGGTGGCTGCGCACGCGCTACCCTCGCTGGTTTGCCAAATACAACTACATTATCGGAGCTGGTGAGTATTCTCAAACGTCAATGGGGACCCTGAACTCATCAAGTGATGCAGCCCTTGACGGAGGCACTCAAGTCATGGTGTTCGTCCTCTCGTTTGCAGTGCAAGGTGCTGGTGGTACCTCTCACCTGTTCGCTACGTGGTGGGGTGCGAACCAAGAAGGTAATTATGACCACTGTGCGAGGTTGACCTGAGTTAATTGATCATTGGGTGACGATGGGGCTTATTGCACGTTTCATTATTACTATGTGGCTCCATTGTATTTGAGTAAACTGATTATATATGAGGAAATGTGCTGTACATGTGCACGGTGCACGCGCGCTTTCCACGTTTTCAACTACGTAGCTGAGACGAGGAGCGCAGGAAAACGGCTGATGCGCGTGCCAGGGCGGCCTGCGGAACATGAGGCCGCTAACAGCCGCTAGCCTTGCTCTGGTGTGAAATGTTGCACTGCCACCAGCTTCTCATCCGAAATCGGCTGAGGCCCTATTACCATTAGGCCGCGCCACTGTGAAGCTTGTTCAATCACTTATTTTATTTTATTTCAATTAAAATATTCATGGCTGCAGCTACGACATTCTGCCCCTCAGCACCTCTCCCTCTCCCTCTCGCAGCTTCCAGCTTCTAGGTGTCTTGTTGCGCTGTTTTGTCCCAAACGGAGAACAAGGAGACGAATTCGTAACCACAGCTTCCAGCAACAACAATTGAAACGGTCAGTACAATGGAACAATAAACAACACGCCTTCGACATGCATCTCATTTGGAGCATTCTTTATCATGATTCGCAGGTGAAAATCCAGACCCAACAGGATCGACAACCCGTGTATCTATCCTTACTTCCACCTCTTCTACCACCACTGGTTGGTGCCTCCATCGTTTCTCATGTTCTCCCGTATCGCCAGGTTGCGCTACCTTGCGCCCCTTCTTCTTACATTCTCTTCATTTGCAGCTGCTAGAGATGATTCTTTATGTATGTCTTCTTCCACCCATTGTAATTATAATATACTCATGATTTACAGTCACATCTTCCGTGACTTATTGCTCACCACCAGAGACTCTCCTTATTCAACAGTTTGACATCGCATACTTCGCAAAGAATGAGTCCATATGGTTTAACATATCCGCAGCAAGTGTCGTACGTGGCTCTCTCCTTCATCATACATTTCCCTCACTTCTCTCTCAAGGACCCCAACGTCAGTGTGACCGCCAATGTAATGTTGAACGTTTATGGAATGCATCCCGTGAACTTCACCATCGATTTATGCTCGCTGTTTGATGGCGCCCTCTGCCCATTGCCGATGTATAACTTTACCGGCTCCGACTCTATCCCTCTGCCATCCTCCCTCGGTGTTTCCGGTAAGATCCCTAGCATCGCTTTCCAAATACCGGATCTTGAGGCATATGGTATGTTCTCACCACATTATACTAGTTGTTGCACTTATGTCTTGTTAGCACAATTGTCCCTCACGGAAGTGAACACTGGAGTTCTCAAGGCTTGTGTTCAGGCAACCCTTTCTAACGGCTGGTCAGCACATCAAGTAGCCGTAGAATGGGCAACTGGTGGACTCGCACTACTTGCTCTCCTTTCCGCGGTTTGCTACTCATTTACACCAGACACCCTGGCACCCTTCCGTCTTTTCGATCTTCTCTACCTATATCAATGGGCTGCATCAACAGCACTTCTTGACCTTAATTATTCCTCAGTCTATCGGGCATTTACAACCAACTTTGCATGGACGATGGGTCTGTTCTCCGCGTCAGCAACCTCCCCCATTCAGATCTCCATCAACAACATGCGTCACCTCACCGGAGGCAATATGGCCGATGCCACTGGAGACTCTGCAGTTGCTCTCGTCAACCGTAAACTTAGCCCATACAATGCCATGACGTCGTCCACTTTTCTTTCCTCTTCTAACCCATATGCGGGCACCGGCGTGGAGAACCTTCTAGCGTTGTCCAATACGACTTCCTCGGATACCTCGTTCGCCGCTGTTAAAGAACTCTCCACTGCTGGCGATGTGCAGCTTGTGACACCGTCATCCTCCAATGTTCTCCAGGCTGGTGTACCAATCTATGTCAACTCCGTTGGTATCGCCACGGCTAACTCTTTCATGACCGTCTTCCTGGTCGTCTTGATGATCGCCGCGATATTGCTTGCAGTTCTCTCCATCGGCTATTGCGTCCTAGCCGCAAAATTCTGGTATGGACAACCGAAAGAAGGTCGCGTTGCTGATTGGCGTTATCGATATCCTTCATTTTCTCGCGCCTGGCTGCTACGCACCGTGAGTATGGCTCAGCGTCCGTTAATCATATTCACTTACTCATTGCCCTAGTGCCTGGTCGTATTCACTCCAGTGACAATTCTTGCGCTCTATCAGTGGACGCTCAAGGATTCATGGCTGTCTATCCTCCTTTCAGTAGTTTTGCTCCTTGTGGTGGTTGGCTACCTCCTATATTCTATCGTCTTCACACATCGCCTGGCCCTTCGTTCAACCCCCTCTGAACTGTATACACGACCTGATCTCCTAGCTTCTCACGGTCCTCTGTACGCTATATACCGCTCGGAGCGATTTTATGCGACTACTCCCTTGATTTCGGCTATTTTCATCAAGGCCCTTTTTATCGCCTTTTCTCAAGCCAATGGTGTCGTGCAAGTCGTCGCGATTCTCCTCGTTGAATGCATGGTCCTTGCCTCTCTATTAGCCTTTCGGCCACACAAATCAAGAGGTGCTGATGTCCTTACAACGTACCTTGCGATTACCAGAGTGGTTTGCACTGGTCTCATGATCGCTTTTTTGGAGAGCCTAAACCTAGGGGCAATACCTCGCGTTGTAATCGGCATCGTGATAGCTGTTATCATTTCGGTTGCGGTCATCGTCATGTTTATCAACACGCTCCTGAATATGGGCATCATGAAACTCATCCCGGCACGTTATAGACGGCGCCGGGATGCCCTATCTGGTGGTTTGGATGTAGAGAAGGGTACTGAAATTAATGAGAAAGACCGGCGGCCGCGAAATCCCACACCGGAGCGGAACATCCCCCTCGATCCGGATATCAATCAACCATATCCTGACAGTCCTTCCCAGACTTTGACGGACCATCACAGTCTCTATTCAGAGGAGTCGGGGTCAACAACCCTAGGCTCACTGCTCCCACGGCGGTGGTCAATCCAACCATCTCAACCCTCAAGCCACTCGCGGTCCAACTCTCAATCACAGTACTCGCCGAGTCAATCAAACTATTCACCCTCTCGGTCAAATCATGTGTCAAACGCATCATCACCGCGGCAATCCGTGCCGCCTTCACCGCTACGCACGCAATCACCATCGCACAGCAGACGGCCCACTATGGACGAGCACCCTGCATTTCCGTAGACGTTCCTTATTTTCTTAAATCACATTCTATAGAGTTAAAGCACCTTCGCCTTCTCGCATTGCATGTTTCATTCTTTATCTTGTTTCATCTTCATTCACTCATTCAGACAATGGAAATCTGGTAATGCATGTAGATATCTCATCATGATATGGATGATGAGTCGCCTTATTCTTATTTTTTAATGTTTGCTTTTGTTATTGTCTTCTGGACGAATAATTGGTGTCCGTAGCAACATGATTAAGTAATACGTGTCCATGTAATTTAGTCTTGAACAGACCACATTGTGTCATTTGAATGAAGATATCGATAGTCGTTCCATCTATACATGTAATTGGACGGTCATTATTTGGACCTACATCATAGATTCGAAAACCGACGGACCATCGACGCGCTGAGATTACAGCAACAACTTCAACGCACCTCCGCAGCCACTAAGTCTGGTGAACAGTTTCTCAATATTTGTGAAAGTCAGCACCAGGGCTCCTTTCCTCGAGAGATCTTCTGTTCGGCTGCAGAGTAACGCAGCAGATTCCATTAGAACGTGATTGATCAGACGGGCCTTCTTTCCACTCACCCAGGCAAGCTCGAACCGCACATCGTGCTTGTCCCACTTTATTACGCCAATACCTGCTATGACGTTATGGGCAATGAGCTTCGAAACCGACGTATCCCTCGTGAAGTGTGTCCCAGGAAGGTTGACACGAGGGCCCCGCTGCCTGATCAGCGCAACTCCACAACATAAACATATATCCTGCGTTCCCACCACGTCATAATGACGCCGACGTTGGCTGCCCCAGAGTCTTCCGCAAGGAGTTACGCCTGCACCACTGACTGTGTGTCGCTGATCGACAACTTCATCGTGGGACCGAAGAGAACCGAGCGCGTGTTCGACTTCCCTTAGGCACATGAATAGAGTGAGAGTTGTGATGACGTTGGCACTGTGAGCTTTAAGGACGAGGGGCGTGGTGCCTGTCAATGAAGTCAGACCGTCAAGTTCTATATGGAATATACAGGACGTTCACCCCGTGAATGCTTGCTCACCTGAAATCCAAATTAATGTCAAGCAAAGCACGGTTCATTTTTTCCAAATTCAACCAGTACGTTGCCACCGCAAGAAAGGACAAGGGTGGCAGTGGCCCCGCCGGCGATTGGTCATGGTATTTCGGTAGGCTTCGTCATGATTGTTTAGTGCATCGACGGCGCACAACCAAGCCCAAGTTGACATCGAGGCACCTTTGAAGATGGGAGCCAGTTGACGGCAAGCTGGGTGTGCATGTCGACTAATATGCCACGGGGCAACACCGCCGTTTGCCACATGCGCCAGTGATCATGATCCTGTTGCACATGAAAGACAGACATAATAGCCCCTGTCAAGTGTTGTGTCACCTCACTTGGCATTGAACCTGTCGGTCCATATAATGGCATGTATGGGATCATGGGCGGTAGGACGAGCTATTATGAAACGGGAAGGCCGGTGGCAGCTGCCGCCGTTCGAATGCGAGGTTTCTCTCCAAACGCATTTTAGATGGAAACACGCGTCCACAGTTATCGTTCTCGCGCATTACACGCGTACCTACATGCTTGTTCGGGTCCAGGAGAGTTTCAAGGTGAGGGCTCAGAATACGTACAGATCACGTGACTGGTACGTACGAGTTTTGTATTGCAATAAACAACGCTTACAGCTTCACCGCGACACGACAACGATGAGCCCAAAAAATTCATCAAAAAAAGCCGCGAAAGCGAAGATTCCCGATAGAAATTTAAGGGTAACCGACTTTTTTAGCCGAAGACCACCACAAGCGTCGACTTCGTCGGTTGTGTCGTCTCAGTCTGGCCCAGTCGCGTTGGCCACACGTTCGCGTCAAAGTAACGCTTCAAAGTCATCTGAGATATTTGTCTCGGCCTCTAACAAACAGACTATGACTATGACTATACTCCCTGTTTCTCGCACATCTACTCCTAGTGGTTCTGCTACTCTTCTTTCTCCACCACACACAGCATCTAGAACTCGCTCTTCTGCCTGTCAAACACCGACAGGTCCTATGACATCGCCTCGTATTACACGCAACCACGCAGTACAGAACACCTCTAGGAGGGCCTCTCAAAAGCGTCCTCATTCCCCGGACCAGTGTCTCGGCGCTTCTCACCTCCTGAGCGCGTCTTTGTCCGCCAAGGCCAGAACGCCCAACAAGCGCAAGAAGAAATTCGACAGTGATTCCGAGAGTGAACGTCCAAGCACTGTCATCTATGTCCAGAGACCAGGCTCTCCTTTGAAGCCGTCCACACTAGCCCCTCCGCCCACAGTGCCTCACACACCTTCACACAGTAAGCGTCTCATATTCAGTAGCCAATCTGACGAGATGGAACTCGTCGTCCCTGTACCAGACACCCCCTCTCTCAGTCAAGTCAATGAACAAGTCCACAAGTGGCGCCAAAACACTTTGGCATCACCGTCATCGTCTGTCATTCATGGCAGTAGCCCCTGTGATGTAGGTACAACGAATGCAGGCCTGCCAGGACTTGTCACTTCCCCATTCAATGACGGCACGCGCTCGTGCTCCGCAACGTCCTTGCCCAGTGCACCTCCTGAGACGCCCCTTCAACCCTCTGCTTCACTGCCCTCCCCGCCTGACACCGCAGGTGCCTTGCCACTTCCCGCCACACCCACATCTGATAAAGCACACAAGACTGCCGAGCTCATTGCAAGTATCAAAGCAAAAGCATTTGCTAACAGCCCCCTGAGCGATGAGGAGAAGAACTACACGTTCCGTGAGCTCGATGAGAGCAGCGACGATGACCTCGAAAACATGACCCTCCTTCCCGATAAGAAGGGCAAGGGCAAGAGGTCTGTCTCATTCTTTGCACTTCAATGTGCCATATTTTGAATCCGAATCCTCTCTAGCTCGCACCTTCCTGTCCTGCATGGTATGGATGGCATATTCGACTCACCCCTATCCAGTGTCCCATCCTCGCCACCCAAACCCTCTACTTCCTATAATCTCCGCAACCGCTGTTCTCCTTCTGCCTCCCCCACGCGCCCCCCTCTTAACATTCACAGGATGTCCCGAACTCAGATACATACCTGCTCTGACCGTACAAGCAAGCTGCCTGGACCTTCAAAGCTCAAGAAGTCCTTCAACCCGCTTGAAGCACTCCTCCGCGAGAAAAAAGCGGCAGAGAAGCGCGGGAACGGAAGTGCCGCATTTCTGCGCGCTGAGGACGCTTTGCAGGCCCACGTCTCCTTGGGTGTGGGTCTGGAAGATGACGTGAACTTGGCAGATGAAGGTGCCGCGTGGCAGGCGATTCAAGAACATGCTCAGCGCAAGTCGAGTAGCCCCATGCTTGGACCATTGGAAGATGATGTGTTTATGGGCGAACGTGAGACCAAAATGCTCGGTCGTGAGGCAGGCGAAAAGATCGAAAAGATCCTCATCAGCGACAAGAACAGCAAGAGCAAAAGGCCGAAGGGAAAAGCTCTGGGTGTGCAGCTCTGGCAGGAGGGCGCAGGTGATGACGGAATGGATGTTGATAAAAAGTATAATGTGAGCTTCGGAGATGGCAGTAATCATCCTGTATTGGCACTTTTGCAACACTTGGGTGGGATCGGAGGTACGTGTATATATTGAAGACTGACTCGAAGGCTGACTTTCTGGGCAGCTGCCGACCAGTTGGCTTTGACTCTGTCTTCAGGAGTGCTCGGCGCTCTAGGTCCTGAGGAGAAATCCACTGTCGTTTCTCCTCTTTTTGCGCTGGGTACGTACCACCACTGCTTAAACGTGGTTCGCGTCTTTATTTTCTTACATCGTGCGTTTCTAGCCATCAGCCCCACGGAGTCCTGCCTCCCTGGCGCAGCATACAATGCTCTGCATAGTTTGTGGAGTGCAGCATCCCCCACATCCAAATCTGCGCTCCGCTTTACCGACATCGCTACTGCGTTCGTCAACCTTGGCGCATGCCACCAAGTGGTAGAAGGCCTCCACTGGACAATTCGTGAGGATGAACGTCCGTTACATATCACCGCTGAAGATCGTTCGCATGTTTTGAGTAAGCTGGTGAGGCTGGTGGGCATTGCTGGTCGGTGGGTATCAATCATCTTTTCATAGACAGAAATGTACTCATGCATGGATCACAGAACGGGAAATATTGTGGCAGAGGATGCCCCTGACGTGCTGTTGAGCCTCGTGCTCATTGGCCTTGACAAAACCACTTCCAACGAGCTGATGGCCGACTTAAATCTCGCCATTGACAGCATTTGCCAGGCCATTGACACATTAACTGTGGGTTCACCTTTCGACAATCCAGCGCGTTTTTTTTATCTGAGCATCTTGTAGCACGTTTCCATCCATCAACGACTTCTCGGTTATGCATCTACCCTTACGCCGGCCAATCAAGCCCGTTTCGTTTCGTTCTTCAGCAGCGGCAGTGGCCGCACACGCCACATCGCACAGTGGCTTGCATATGCGCTCTTCCTTCCAAACAGTAGACCCTCTGTGCGTATCTCTCCTACTATGTCTGTATCACTAACCAGCGTAACTCACAGGATGCGCTCCCCGCACTCGACCCGCTCATCCTTCTGCTTTCACCTGAACCTGGCTCGGATAAGCTCTTCGATGTCACTAGCGCAAAGGCGGATTTTGAGGACCTCGGGCATTACTTCGCTATCATCAGCGTCGCGCTCTCAAACATTGATCCCTACGTCCATGAAGAGAACTCGTCTTCCCAGTCACTTTCTCGTCAATCATCCATGGTGGACGATAGCCCCCGGAAGAGTCAGAAGTCGCTTGCTCCACTTGAGCTACTCCTGCGTGTATTGGAGGTCACGCAGGGGCGTATTGGTCAGTACCTTCTGCATGTATGTCGATTTGGTTAGGTATTGACGGTAATATGGCGCAGTCGACACGCGCGCGGCACATCTGGATCGCTCGCGTACAAAGGCGGAGATGCATCGCCTCCAGATGCGCGTGCATTATCAGCGCCAGGCGCTCAAGCCCTCAGGAGGGTGGATAAAGCCGGCCACTATCCAGCATTACTTCGGCCCCAAGTAGCCTCAAGTATACCTAAGTCACACATAGGCTTCCTCTCTTCTTTTCTTTCTCTCTGCTTTTCTCTTTTTGCAACATGTTTCATGCATACCTCGCTTTTCTGCCATGCGACTTCATTTGTGAATGTTAACATTATCTTCACAATGTCGCTTCGTTATCATGTTTTCCGCTCAGATGATGCTTTCTTTCAACTGTATGAGTTACCGATGATGCTGCTACCCGTCTCCTCGCCTGCTGCAGTAACATATTATGTCCATTATAGCATACCTATTGTAGATCACTCTGCTGTCAACCAGCCTTACTTCGTGTATGCTCTGCACCCTTTACCTTCCTTCGTATCTGTAGTTCGCTCTTAATGCTTATCGGTTCTCGTGCGACGTGTCAATTATTTGATGGTCCATTACCGCATAGGTAGTGGATATAATGTGCATGTCTAACTGAATCAAAACCAAGTTATGGCCGTTGCCACCTTTTTCAGTGAGCCTCATTCATCTGAGCTCAACGAGTTCCCGGCCTGCCCGAACCCCTTCTTAGCAGCCAGCAGTGGATCCACATCCGCATACAGATCGTCCGAGTCATCGTTGAGGTCAAGCTCGATATCCCATATTGATGAAGGCTCACGTGGAGGTGGAGACCGGGAAGACGCGGTGGGCGCAGGACTGTCGAGTTCTATATCCCATACTGGGCTCTGGCTGCGCTGAGCTGGTTCTTTGCCTTTTCCTTTTCCTTTGCCCCTGACTCCGCTTGGTACAGGTGCTGAGTTCAATATCACTTTCGAACTTGAGGCAGCCTTATGTTCTGCCACCTCCGGAACTTTCTCTCCATTAGACGTAGCCACAACCTCGTCGCCGGCACCCCGTGGGACTTGCGAGCCAACAGAAAATACAGCGCTAGTGGCACGATTTCGAAATGGTCTGTCGAAGGCGTCTTTGATGCGACGGACTTTCACAGGACCAAAGCCTGGTAAGGTCTGGAGGCGATCAGATGGGGCGCAGGCTATGTCGGCGAAGCTCTGGCCCGTTAGCTAAGTATGTTTAAAAGTCAAATAATGTAAAGATGACATACTCCAAGTGACGAGCGCAACGTCTCGACGTCGGTTTTGTTCACTTTATTGATGCTGGTGAGCGCAGTGCGGAGGAGCGCATTGTAGTCCTTATCCACGCGCTCCTTGATGAGATCTGGTGGCTTGTGCTCAAACTGTTTGAATACAGAGATGTACTGCCCTGCTTCTTCAATGCTGCAAGAGTGAGTCATTTAGTCGTCTAATTAAGAGAGCAGAGAACAGATACCTCCATGCGACGATGATGGTGACGTTATTGACGAGACAGACCTATATGCGTGTCGTGAAGCTGAGAATTGGTGGTCATGGGAGGGAGCAAACCTTGGTAAGCTCCCGTATTGGCTCCTGATGCTCGCTCTGCGGGTGAATGAATTTAGAGAGCTCTGGGTGGGGGCTCGAAAGCTACTCACAACGTCGCACATGATAAGCAATAGCCTGAGATTATATGCATGCCCGAGTTTCTCTATGCGAGTATGAATGTACTCTGGGTGCAAGCGATGATATTTCAGACTTTATTTCAATGTCAATGATGCGTTTTAATGATAAGTAAAGCGAGATAAAGCGCACCTGAGGAAGAGCACACAGGTAGTGCGCCCCACCTGGAAGTCTGGGACAATATCGCTAAATTCTTTACCGACATTTCGAATGCACTCGAGAACGGGATTCAAGCGCTGAATATGTACATCAAATTGAGTCGGAAGAGTAGAAGGGGGTGCTGACCTGGTTGGGATTTATGATAATGTTGTTGCCTGTGCCAGGTTGTACTACGGGAGGTTTGGCTTTTTGAGCAGCAGATCCCCCTGCTGACACGCTCGTCATAAGTTACAGTCGAACGGCTCAAGGCCTATACTAATCAATGATCTGATAAAAGACGACACGTCGCGTAGCTATAGGATCATGATGGGCCGCGGTACCCGTCAAGGACCCGTGACACACAAGTCAACCGAGCTTCTCGTCCGTATGACTATTGATTTCCCAGCTAATCTTATTTCGCTATAGGTTACCACTGCAGCATATAAGAACCACTGCCAGCGTCTGCCGTTACTTCGCTCTTGTTCATATCCTTGTTCGGAATGGACAAGCTACCTACGTACTCCGAGTCCCTGCCAGTCGACCTCCCGCGGCTGGCAACATGGAGGCTGAAGCACAGGATGGCTATCGCACTGTGTTTCTTATCCGTAGGCAGCTTACTTTTATCTCTGCCCCAGCTCGCATCACTAGGAAAACAATCCGTTCAGCTCCCCCTCCATGCTGAGGAGATTCTGCAGAAATGTCACATGCTACACGCAACGCCCGGCCCACCTTCCAACTTTCACCAACGCACAAAATCTGATCGTTTCGTCGAAGGAACCCGCGCGACTCTCATTAGAAACGCGTCCATTTGGACTGGAGTTCATGAGATCACGCAGGGGGATATCTTGCTCGACAAGGGTATTATCAAATTTGTTGGACATGCAAGCCCAAATATGTTCAACAAGTTCAAGGACTTGGTCACATTGGATGTAGGTGGAAGTTGGGTCACACCTGGGTACGCGCGCAAATGATTCAACGCTTCTTGCTCTTCTCTAATCCTACGCGCAGCATAGTCGACCTTCATTCCCACCTGGGCGTCGACAGTGCCCCAGCCCTCAATGGCGCAGATGACACCAACTCATTGAAGGGTATTGTATCGTCTCGTGTCTTAATATTGCATAAAGATTCATTTTTTGCAGGTCCTGTCTTACCCTGGCTTCGCAGCCTGGATGGGCTCAATACGCACGACGATGCTTACAGACTCAGCATCTCCGGTGGCGTAACCACTGCGAATGTCCTCCCTGGCTCTGCTAATGCCATTGGTACGGTCACCTTGCTGCTTCTGTAAGGTGCTGTTAACACCTCCTACAGGCGGCCAAGCTTTCGTTATCAAGCTTCGTCCCACTGCAGAACGTTCTCCCTCGTCAATGCTCCTAGAACCACCATATACCCTCAATGGCACACACGTTGATCCCAACTTGCCTCCACGATGGAGACAAATGAAGTGCGTCTCTTTTTCTTTCTTTCTTCAAGCACATGTCCTCATTTATTTTAATCACAGACACGCGTGCGGCGAGAATCCCAGTAAGCTTTCATTCTTCCTTATCTCACATGTCCTTATCAAACACGAATATGGAGGTCGTGTATATGGTAACACACGTATGGACACTTTCTGGGCTTTCCGACAGGCGTGCGTTCTACAGCCCCTTTCCTATACTTCCTTCCCACGAAAACACTCATGCACATAGATATGACACTGCTCGGCAGCTTAAAGAGCAACAGGACGCATATTGTACCCGTGCGCTGGCAGGTGAATGGGAAAACCTTAGAGAATTCCCGGACAACCTACAGTGGGAAGCGCTTGTTGATGTGTTGCGCGGACGTGTCAAGGTATGTTTCAGTCTTTCCTGTAGTCCAAGAGGATATGCTAATCTGTCTCCCCTTGAAATAAGATTCACACGCATTGCTACGAGGCGGTTGATCTGGATGACTTTGTCCGTGTGCGTAACGTCGAAGTGGTTGTGATTGTGCTGTGGGGTGCTGATGAAGTTTGAACCACAGCTTACCAACGAATTCCAATTCCCCATCGCTGCGTTCCACCACGCTCATGAGACATACCTTGTCCCAGGAACTCTCAAGCAAGCGTATGGTATAGTGATCTCACTTCTAACCTCGTCTTTGCATTGATGTCTTCTGCAGGCCATGCCCCTGCAGCAGCTATGTTTGCTACAAATGCCCGGTACAAGCGTGAGGCGTACCGCGGGTCCGAATTCGCTCCGCGTATTCTGGCTGAGAACGGGATCGACGTCGTGATGAAGGTCTGCACCTTTATGTCCCCCTGACTCATATGCTGATTTAATGTAGAGTGATCATCCTGTCCTCAACTCCCGCTTCCTATTATATGAGGCGCAGCAAGCGTACATGTATGGCCTTCAGGCGAATCTCGCTCTTGCAGCTGTCACGTCGACACCCGCGCGCATCATGGGGCAAGACCATCGGATTGGATTCGTGCGTGAAGGTTTGTTGCTACCTTTTCAAGATAGAACGCACACTGACCTATTTCCAATACCACTGCAGGTTATGATGCTGGTCAGTCTACATGCTGTATCTCTGCCGCCAATCATGACTGATCCCAACTACCATATCCAGATCTTGTCGTATGGGATAGCCACCCTCTCGCGCTGGGTGCAACGCCCCAACAGGTCTGGATTGATGGCATTCCCCAATTATCTGAGCCCGCCATTGCCTCCAAACCCGCGTCCTTCCAACAAGTTCCGCGCGCACCAAACTTCGATCTCGAGGCTGCAGCGGCCCTCAAGTATGAGGGACTCCCACCCCTGATGCCAAAGAAGGCAAAAGATTTAGTGGTATTTGCTAACATAAGCACCATGTTTGTGCCGGATGGAATGGGTGGTGTGATGAGTGTGGCTAACATAGGAGAGGGGAGTGTGGTAGCCCTCAGGAAGGGTGTAGTGCGATGCTGGGGTGCCGCAGCTGCTTGTGCGAACACATTTGCCTCCGAGGATACCGAGTGGATCGACCTGGAGGGCGGGTCTATCGCGTGCGTTCAGCCACCTTGTCTATTCTCCCATTTTAACGCGACCCACGTAGTCCTGGTCTTATCTCTTACGGCTCCCCACTTGGTTTGGAGGAGATTCAGGGCGAGAGGTCCACGCACGACGGCACTGTTTTTGACCCTCTCACTGGCTCTATCCCAAGCATTCTCGCAGGGAGCGAGCTCATTAAGGCTGCGGATGGTCTCCAGTTCGCTGGGCGTGACACACTGTAAGCTGCCTCTCTACTTGCCGCTGTGTCTGCTCTAGCTCACAATCCACGCCAAAGGCTCGCCTATCGCGCAGGTGTCACAATAGGCGTCACCGCGCCAAGCTCAAATGGGCTCATTGCGGGGCTGAGCACGGCGTTCGGCACTGGTGCATCACACAGACTCGAGGATGGGGCTGTCGTCCAAGATGTTGCAGCACTGCATGTGCAAATTGGTCACTCAAACCGAGGACCGAGCGTCAGCACGCAAATCGCGGCGCTAAGGAAGATGCTGCTAGATGATGAAAGCAACAGTATCAGGCTTGCTGAGGTTGCAAAGGTGTGTTCCATCTGTCCCTCTGCATTAGAATGCATGTTGAAGTATATCGCATAGGGCGCAATACCCCTGGTCGTGCAAGTTCAGAACGTGGATATCATTGCCTCGCTTATTGAACTGAAGAGAGAGGTCAAGACGCGCACCGGCACTGATATTCAGCTCACTGTTGCAGGTGCTGCTGAGGCCCATCTTCTTGCGAAGGAACTTGGTGAGGCGGGCGTTGGTGTTATCCTTACACCGTCCCGTCCCTTCCCTGATAATTGGGAGTCGAAGAGGATGTTTGTGACTATGCATTAGACCGTGTCAACAACTCATTCTCTACCACAGATTGCCTGGTCCACCATTGACCAAGGAGAGCGCTATTACCACCCTCTTAGCTCATGGTGTCATTGTTGGTATCGGTATCGTGGAGCAGTGGAGTGCTCGCAACACGCGCTTCGACATAGCATGGGTGTGTAGATTCTTTTCCATCAAATCACTGGCTCATCGTATGACTGTTAGGCCGCTCTCGAGAGCGATGACAGGATCTCAAAGGAACAAGCTCTCGCACTTGCATCAGTCAATCTCGAGAAGCTGTTGGGAGTCAAGCCCTCTGGAGGACTTGGCGACATGGTTGCAACCCGCGGCGGCACAATCCTAGACTCCGAAGCGAAAGTCATCGGCATCATCTCAGCTCGCAGGGGCCTCGTAGACCTAATCTAGATAGGGATAGGATAGCAGCACGACAGCATTCGAGATAGCAATACAGGGCGAGGAGGACACCACGAGGCCCAGCGTGACGCGACTTTGGTACTTATGAAAAGTGTCTACTGCGGTTTTCCTATAAGGGATTGTTTGATATGCTCCTTGATCAAAGGGAGCGCTTTCATAATGAGCTTGATGGGTTTGCTCTCCTCTATGTCGATCGAGTCAGATATAAACGTGGTCACTTCTAAGAGACACAAACCGATTTGAAGGACTCTGCCATGTCTCTTGAGAATTCTCGCTTCAGGAGCAAAGGCCGGGTGCTCTGGATGGACAATTACGACCGAGTTCTTTGTGATGTTGATCAGATACGCCAGCTGCAGCTAAAACCGATGCAAACCTTGGAATACCACGCTCGGAGTTCATCTGCGTCCTTGGGTATCAATGGAATGTTCATGTTTCCCACAACCTGTATCACCGCATTGACATAGCGAATCATGCCGACCGCTGCAGCAGAAGTGAGTTGTTTCCAAGTACACTCATAGTGCGAGATACATACGACGGCTCTCAATAAGCTCCATAAGTGCATGACAACCGGGGCCATGGCCAATGAAGATCATATTTTTTGCTCCCGAAAGCCTGAAGAAAACTTAGCCTTTAGAGCTAGGAAATTTGTGGAGACGGCCAACTGTATATAGTTATCCCATAGGTATGTAAGAACGTCCCGCGACCACGAGTCTACACGTTTGTGACCGCGCTGACAGATCATAAGAATCAATACTACAAATGATCACCGGCATACGTACCGGCAAAGGCGAGGCAAACGGTCTCGGGAAGACATTGACATCGAGCAGGGCATATTTTTCCTTCCTGACCCATGAGATGAGTTCCTTCGAAAAGTCGATCTGGGACATGTCAGTATGAATTGGATAAATATGCCGTTAATGACAGGCAGCTAACTAGGTATGAGTTCTCCATGTGCACGTCGCACGTAGGCTTTCCATCTAGTTCTATGCGCAGATTCCCGCTGCAATAAAGTCAGCACTGAACAACGGCACTACTCGAGGAATGTTCACAATTCATGGACGAATACAATAATTGTAGGATTCTCTAAGAAGTCACTCCTGCATCTTGCTCAGCCTAACAAAGTGGTAAAAATCAGACTACGCACGTGCACATAACTTGAGAGCCGAAACGCTCTTCAAACATCTTGGTCATCAAAGGAACCTGGAGCATTTGGTATTGCGTGTAGAGAAAGTGTTGTCTGTGGCCCTTGAGAATTTCTGCAAAGAATTGATGAAAAGGGCAATGTACGACGTAGAAGGAAATGCTTACCTGGGATTGAGAATGATATTTCCTCGACCTCTGCAAGTAAGTTTGTATGAGCACTTGGTCATTTCCAGCTAGATATAAGTAAACAACCTTCGCGTGGTTCACAAGCCTTGGGATTCACGCTCTTCCAGTATTTGCTTTGCTCCATAGCGACCTGCCAAACCGTTTCTGTCCCTGCTTCCGATGCAACCATGGGGGGGAGCTCAGGAGGAGCCTCGCCGAGAAGTATACGAGCAACTGCGAGAGAAGATTTAGATATCGATTCTAGGTTATAGCCACCCTGTTGAAATTGGAATCGGAAACTCAGAATGTCACAGGCTAAGCTAGTACGTTATCAATAAACCTACCTCTAAGGCGACAACTAAGTTTCCACCGGCGAGCCCCGCTAACATATGCGTCATGTGCGCGTACCCCGCTGGCGAAACAAGACATTCACCAAGATCATCCCCTACAGCAGCGTCAAAGCCAGCCGAGACTTCGCGCCGTTAGCCCGTGGGTGACGTATAAAACAAAGGACACACTAATCACTAGGTCTGGAGCAAATTCCGTTCCTATTGGCATGACGATTTGTTGGAAGGCGTGGATGTAATCCGCATCTGTCATGCCCTTCCGCGGCCAAGGTACATTGACAGAGCTGCATTCATCAATCTCCGTAAAGCTGGATGGGGTGTTCACTTACTAGCCGAGACCAGCCCCTTCACCGCAAGATTCCATGCTGCCAAACGGTCCACACGGATAGAATTGCCCTCGCTCGTAGCGATGCAATGAGATATACAGAACGGAGGGATCATCATTGAAAGCACGCTGTGTTCCATTACCTACACGGACATTTGTATGATGAAATTAAATTGGTGATTGACGTACCATGATGCACATCCCTTCACAAGAAGTGAGAATACGAATAAAGGAAAGATCGTGAAGACCTACCAGTCGAGTATCAAAATCTTTTTGACTGGAGTCAGAAACTGTGTCACCTTTGCAGCGACGGCGACATTGTTGAAAAAACAAAACCCCATGTGCTCCTCAGGCTCAGCATGGTGCCCCGGGGGTCGTACTATTGCAAAGGTCTTCTTCAGCTCACCACGAGCCACAGCGAGACAGGCCTCAATCACGCCTCCACAACTCAAGCGCGCAGCTCGAGTAGTACCGCTGGTAACATACAGAGATAGGGACTCATAATAAGCTTCTGATTCAAAAATTTCGGACGGTGTCATTGCTGAAGAAGCAGGTAAATTCTCGAAGTAAGCAATGTATCTTATGCATGAAACACCAGTGCGGACATGATTTACGAGCCGCCACTCACATTGTATCGCAAGGACCTTGTGCCAGTGTTCTTGAGAATGGACAAGAAGGGCTTCGTCTCGCTTTACAGGTCGAATCGGGATGTGTTTCATTTTCTGCAATAAATTCGCGTCGCGAATTGCCATACGAATTCTTGATATTCGTTCTGGCTGCTCCGGATGTTCCCCAGTTGCTGATGAATGGAGCATCATGTCCGGAGAATAGACATAACCGACCGTGAAATGCGGCAGACGGTGCGGCACGGAGGAGGCACGTTGGACAGGACTGAATGAACGTTGAATGGATACTTGATTTTGGTGATATTCTTCTCCATCCACGTCCATTGAAGCACCTGCAACTTGACCGTCCATGGTGAGCTCAGTGCCAGCCGCGCTCAATGAAGCTCGGACACTTGTTTGGAAGAAGAATGAAGGAGATAAAGTCAGTAGATCCAAAACCTTAGTTTATAGACAAGGAGGGCAAGTGAACAAAGCAAGGCCAAACACCGGTGAACTATCGGTGATCAAAATGGTGTCAACCAGCTCGAGGCATATGACTGGTGCAAACTAGCGCTTACATGTTACCAGTGTGCACGTCGAGCACCGCTATTAATCTGGATCCCAGGGCTAGGCAAGCGCTGAGAGCACAGGTGAGATTTTTTTTTGGCTTGGATGTCACCATAGCGATCCCGAACGGCTTAAGCTCATATATGTATTCTTACCAGCTCCGAGCTTTGCACAGATATCCGTTGAATTCGCTAATGAATTGAGTACCGGGTTACCGCCACGTAGTACTACGCTTCAAGGTCAGCAATGTGCTATTTTTTTAATCTTCCCCGCACACCATTACTTACTTACAATGTTGTTTCTCAGATCTCGCTAGATCTGGCATCTTATTTTCTTTTTCCTGACGCACCGGTTTTCATTACCCAACGCACCGCGTTAGCCTCATGGCCTTCAACCTCAAAAACTACTTGTTGTATTCCCCATATTTCTGTTGCTGCATACCAGTGCGATTCGGATTCGTGCTATTGACCTGTCTCTCCTTCCTGTTTTCTGGTGTGCTATCTGTTCTAGTGTGGTTTGAGCTGTCTCGTGCGTGTGCTCAGGTCTGTCACACTATCATAATATAACACTGATCGTGTCGTTAGATTCGTATTCACTGACTAGTAAGGAGAAAAGTTCGTTCTGGGCTGTGGGTATTGTAGAAACCATATTGCTTGCTGCGTCCATCATCGGGTGCGTGACATACCTACATGCTCTGGACTAACTCATTCTTACTTACTTGTGGTCTTCACATAGGTTCATTGGTGCGATTGCTCGCAAGCAACGGTTTGTCAAGATATACGCGTACTTCCTCTATATCCATCTTTTTCTCAATGTCATTGTCGGCATCTACTTCCTCATTACCATCCGTCAAAGTAACCGAGAACAAATAGTTGAGGAATGCTACGTTGTGTTCGCCGGCAATCCATCCCAATCCAACTGTCAAGGCCTTCTGTATATCTCAACATACGTTTTCATTGCTGTGGTATCATTTGTATTGCTCCTTGAATTATGTACGTCCTATGCTTGTCCCTCTGCTCGATACTGATGGGCTTCCATGAATATTTCAGATGGTGCTCTCATCGCCACTCGTTATCTAAACATGCTCACAAAGCAGAAGAAGGTCGAGCACAGTCGCAGACTGGGACTATACCACGCTGTTGCCAACATCCCTTCCAGTCATTCTCGCGGCATGTCTGATGACATAGAATTGCTTCGTCCTCGAGACAGTTCTGGCACTACTTTTTCGTCGCTTGGAGGACCGTATGACTATGGTGATGACGTTCTCGACATAACGCATCCACCTACAAGCTACGAGCCTGTTCCGACACATAACCCCGATATGATATCCCATAGCCAACAGCCATCACAGTCGTCAAGCACTCCCATCAATTGTCAGCTGCCCTCTCAGTCAAGCCCATACCCTTCATCCAGTGCTTCTTCACCTTCGCGAAGCTTCCGTGCACTTCCCCCTCGACCGTCAAACAGTGTAGTTACTGGAATCCTCCCGACACGTATACCTCCACAAGCGTCGGATCGGACGCCACGTACTACGAAAGCCTCTGACTCCCCGTCGAGCTTCTTGTACGAGAGCTGTGATCCATCAACGCAACCGAATGGTGACGTTGATCAACGATCAACATATTCTGTTTCCACAAACGCACACTTAGCATTGATGGAACATGCTTCGGTGATGTGGCCAAGATTTTCTCCATCGTCTAGCGCTCCTCCAGTTCCGGAGTTGCCACCACCGTATCGTCAGTCTGGGAGATAGCATGGACTCGATGGAATAATTCCTCGATCTACTCGGACTTTGTTATTAATGCTTGTATCGCTACGACACACTAGTTTTGTTCTGTTTCGACGGACTCCTTAGGCCAATGTAGATTTATCTATAATGGACAATGATACCCAAGTGATACCAGGACCTCCATAAACGTAGAAAGACACTCAGCTGCCAAAAGCTGTTTTGAGGCTGTTGGACAACAGGTCCAAACATCGACCTTGATGTCAACCCTTCTACAGAGACTTGACAGCAGAGACAGTACTTGGCAGGGACGACTATAACGACTATATCTACACGGCGAGAACATACTAGATGACATGCACAAGCGTCATGACGCCCAACGCCAGCACATCATCGACTCCGTAAGTTTCGTGTTTATGAACGTTGTTCATGATACTCACGCTGGGTCACATAGTTGCATGACCTCTTGTTCCACTTGCATGCCGTATCCTTCTTCCTCGCGCCCTCACTCGTACCACTGGTTACTAGAGCCATGTGTTGTCAATTCCTGTGTTACAAGCCGAGGGAGATCGACCCCAAAGTTTCTCTGCGATCGTGGTTCCTGCTCACCTTCTTCCTCAATTTCCCAAGCTTCTGGTTACACGCGCGAGAAGGCACGGTTGAGGGGCGGACGGTCGTGTTGGATTTTGTCGGAATGGGTGCGTTTATTTTATTCTGCTAGCTTTCATGAAAACCAAAACGATGACCTCACAGAGTATGCACCCTCTAAAATGCACCTCCTTCTGCTCGACGTCCTCATTTTCCTCTTCCTATTGCTGTTGGAAACGCTCACATACGAGAAGTCGCTACAGCAGTCGTCCTCTATCATCTCCGAGGTTCTCCTCCGATATCCTCTCGTCTCCACACTACCACTCTCATACTCGATCGAGGATGAGCAGCCGAAACCCTCCCGTAGTGAGCGAACATACATAGTGGACCTGCGCCTCGCGCCCTTGATTAACCGCATACGACGGCCGGCTCCAGAGGTAGTAGAGCAGCCCATCGAGGCACTTCCACTTCCTAATACCACCAACATCCCCGTGATACCCCTCCGTATTCAGGCATTCATGAGGACGAGAGGACGTCCTTCGCAGCTCCAACATGGTTCTACAGCTTCAAATGGACAGGAACATACTGAAGCGGAGCAGAGGCTACCAGGGAGCATGGCAACAGAGGACGTCGACTAGTTTAATTGTATGTATTTTTTAATGGGATGGCATTCCAAAAGGACCCAAATCTATATCATCTCCTGGATATCTCATCTTCGCATGCATTTGACTAGGAATCACCATTTGCGTTTCATCTTGAGACATAAATATGGTGAGAAGACATTTTCTTTATCACAATGAAAACATACAGCTTCACGCAAACACTGCCCGAACTTTTCAAATTCCTGTTTGCAAGAATCTTTGCGAATATCTGTATAAGCAGAAAATATGCATTTTCCATATTCTGTTGCGTGCGACGAGCATGTGGTGGTCGAATGTAGTGCTAACCGTCTGAGAGGCGTGCTCGTCTTTGCTGTCTGCATGACCGACGACTCTCAGGCCTCAGGCTTGGCTGCCAGGAATACGTGCGGCTATACCCGGCAATTTAAATTGCTGATGTAATCAGTAATGCCGCAAATTGCTTACACGGCGAACTTCCAGACCAAAGCCGAATACATGATGCAGCTCTAACCCATACACCACCACTAGTACTGGCACGAAGGGCTTCAAGTCATCCGACGCGGAAAGCGCGGTATATGATAATTTTTCAAAGTCCTGGTTGTACCGTTGTCGAACCTAAATCTGTGAGAGTTACAATATGCTCAGAATTTACCTCCTGGTTTCTTGCATTTGCGTGCTCATAGCCGCAGTCTTCTATACCTTCTACTGGAATCGCATTATCTCTGGATTTATCAGTCTTCTCTTGCGAGTCAAGTACTGGCGACAAGGAGGCTCGAGTATATGGGTGCACATTGGTCGGTTTTCTATTAAACTCGACCCATTGGCACTACTTAAGGTATTGCCCAGGATCCATACATTTCTCCATCCTTGCGGGACGCATACTGCTCAAAGATGTCAAATATCATTCTAGTAATATGACCGTCAAAATTGTGACAGCTCAAATATCTTGGAGATATTGGCTGCGCGTGCCAGCTACTGAGGATGATCTGAATCATGCCCATGTTGGTGGGGAAGACTGTAAGATTGACGCTTATTCGGCCTCTTTGTGCATTTAGTAACAAGTATGCGCTCTGACAGTCAACCATGCGTTGCCGTTTCCGTCTTGCCGGATCAAGGTCTCTGTCCAAGGATTCGAGTGGTTTCTGTACAACAAGACTGCAGCATACGATCACATCATCTCCCAAATGCAGGCCAAGACGTCCTCATGTCCAGAGCCCTCGGAACCGCGCAGAATGTTTTCTCGTACTTCAGGGGCTGAGGGTATGTCATTCCATCTACTTGTTGTCCATCTAAAGTCTATTTGTTTGATCATAGGATTGGCTTTCTACCCCCCTCCTGCACTGGCAAATATCAAAGCGCCTCCCGTCATCCATGCTGCATTGGCGTGGATTAAGCGTCAGACGCCCTATTTGGACCCGAATGACATTTTGCCCATCGCACTTGAGCTGTCCAAGGTTGCCATCACTTGCGGTAACCCTTCAACACCAAGTCTGTTGGTCGCAGAATGTCATAGGGCAGAAGGCACCTTTGGGATTGTGCAGGTCAGCATGTTCATCTTTGGTGTTTGCATATTGATACCAACGCTGTGGACAGGCGAGGTCAAAGTGCGACCTCTATAAGCAGCTTTTGAATCTGAAATTCCAGAAAGTGCTCGTGCAACTTGTGGAGAACGACAACTACCAAGGTAGCATGCCAACAATAGGGCATCGTATTCGCGAGAAAGCAGAAACATCGAGGTTTGTCGCGTTTGTACTTAATGGCTTACGACTAATGTCATTGCCGTACCGTGTTTAAGTCGGTTCCTAGAACTTGTTCCTTTAGGTTATCTCCCATTCCGGGCATTCTCCAGAATTTGGAAGGGACTGAAGTTATATTCAGCTGGTCATGGCTCGTCCGTTCACGATCGCCGTGCAGCTGAGAAGTGTCCTGGACCTATGCCAAGCAGAAAATCAACGAAGAGCATTGACGAAGACACACCTGTTGGCGCTGACTTTGCTACTCTGGAGTACGCTATTGAACGGCGGATTGTCGAAGCCCCCATTCTGGAGTTATCATATTATACAGATGTCGTCGGAAATGTGTCTGATGCACAGGATGGTCCCAAGGGCATGGGATTAGAATCCTATGACATTGGCAATGGTGACCTACCTCCTGAGTGGGGTGTTGATCTGGTAATAAGAAATGGAACCATTCGTTATGGACCGTGGGCTGATCGTCAACGGTAACGGTCATTTTCTTATTCAGGAAGTAGAAAATATGCTCATGGTTCGAATTCTATTTGCAGTGTCCATCTCCATCGGACATTCTTTCCGCCAACGTATCACAACTTAGAGGCGTCAAAACATCTTAGGCCAGGAGATAAACGTACTTGGACTGCAATGAAAGTATTTGTCGAACTTCGTGATAAGACAGTTCTCTACGTTCCTTTCCGAGAGCCTTCAAAGGTAAATACATGGCAAGAGGCTCGTATCTCTTTGTTCATCCTCTCTTAGAATTGGCAATGGGATGGTATCAGCGAGTATCCGCGTCCGAGGAAGCGCGACCACGCAGCTCTTCATTGCACTGCAGGTGACAACTCCTCAATCAGCTATCTTTTGCCTATGGTTACAGGACCCGACGGATATGAACCTCGTTTGGAGCTTCATCTCGATACAGTTTCTGTAACATCGAGCCTCAATGACATCAGGCTCATCGCGGCTGAATCGTGTCGCGTCCGTACCTATCCTATCTCATAGCCATTATGCTAAAAATCACCCAGGTTCATGCGTCATTTCCATCACCCCTTGTATGGAACGCTGAGCGTTGTTGGTCATTTTCCATCTCTCTTCGTCAACCGGTTATATATCTCTTGCGAGACCATGTCAACATGTTCACCGATTTGGCGCGAGACTGGACTTTTGGGCCGCCTACCGAATGTAATATTTTTGTGCCGACTGTCTATATACTCGAACTTGATCTGCACCACTTTGAGCTCAATCTCTATGCCAACGATCAGAACATCATCGATAAGCCTCTGGTCAAGGGAGAGAACAGTAAGTGAACTCTATTACCTCGTTGAAAACACCCACCCTTATTGACGGGAATTTAGCGTTGGTGACAATCCGTGCACCGCGTTTAAGCACTCAAGTAACCTTCCCGTCAAATAAATATCGACCCGAGGCGACGTCCATTCTATTCGTTATTGATGTTCCAGATGTAACCGTTTTTCTTTCCTTGCCGCGGTGGAATACGCAGTACATCTACAACTCAGGGAAAGAACATCGTATAATCCACGCAGCAACCTTCCGCATCACGTCCTCGTACTACTTCTGGGCTGATGTTCAAGCTGACAATATTGATCAACTAAAGCTCACCGTCGAGGTATGTCTGGTATTTACTCATCGTATCCCTTACTCATCGTCACTAAGACTAGTCAAGTCGCCTACAAGGCCCTCGGATGGTCTGTCAGGTACTTGATGGTACTTCGGGACAATTATTTTGGATCTTTCACCCACTTTTCTACGCTCGTGGAGTACCTTGACAAGCGGAGCAGGTTTGGTTTGACTGGAGATCCACTGGAGATGAAGCATCGGCCAGGCAAAGTCAGTGGACCAGGTTGTGTGTCTTGAATTTGCCTAACAGACGAGATATAGTCAAACTCGCTACAGGTTCAGGTATTGATACAGTTGCAGTCTGGGTCAATGCTCTTACCTGCGGGTTTGCCTGGCTACGAGGTGCGCGTTGCAAGCGACGAATCACTCGATGATATTGGCGCATCCACGGTCTTGGCGTGTTCAGTGCTTCAACTAGATTTACGATTGCATGACTATTTCATGGGCAAGTCAGCGTCAGATGATCGAATTATAACTATTGAACCGTGCGACAGATGCGTCACTGAATCTGCACGCAATCAGAGGTTCTGTACTAGACGGTTGTTCCGAGCACGCTTTCTTCGGCCAGGGACATCAACGCTATGAAGACTCTTTCTTAATCGATGGTACTGTCGATCACGTTTGTCCTTCCTAGCTAAAACTCACATTCTATCCCAAGGTCTGAATATCACCGCTAACAGACTATTTGGGCCACAGCCTCGTACTCGTACATATGTATGTGTTTGGGAAATTAGAGTTGGACCAGTGAAGGCCCTATTGACATCTCATGATGGTCAAATCTTGCTGGCATCTTTGAACGCTGTCCGTCTTAACTATACGGACCTCGCCAACGCTCCCGCGACCGAGTTTGGGATGCCTGTAGATCCAGATGGTAAGGGGATTGTCCTTGACCAGAGTATCCATTGACACAATTATTCAGCCACTTTCATCAAATTCTCGACTAGCCATATTGATGCCACTTGGTCTGCTGGTGCAACAGCAGTAAACCTTTCACTTCCTTCGGGCCTCAGTGTGCATACCAATGATCTAGAAGGCCGATTTTGCGGCAAGCTCACGAGCGTTAGACTGCCCATTGCGTCGCTGAAGATTCTGCTGTCATCAAGGGATTCAAAGACAACCTGGTGCGAAGCGGCCGACCTGTCTACAGATATCAACCTGGATATATACAGATCCCCAAAGACCCGCAATCCATCACAGATGGATTTCATAAAGGGGCAAGATGAACTGACACATCGGGCACAATACTTGCTTGATGAAGTAGAGAGGGCACGAAGAGCCTCTCTTCCTGATAACTTGCAGTTGCCGCAACGTACGCGTTCTGGTCACCATCGCAATGCGCTTTATCTTCCTCCTCCGCGCCTCCCACATTTCTGCAGAGCAAAACCACAACCTCCAGTACCCCCCGCGAGCGTTCTGCACTCCAAGAGCACGGCTGCATGGTGGCCTCGCCTTTCCTATCTCTCAGAATCCGACGGAGAAGAAAATATATCCGAAGCCGATCGCGATGCACGTCTGGCGTATGTTGTACATTTTATAGTCTATTCTACTAAATATAACACTTTTTGCAGGAGGAGTCGAATTGCTCCACCGACCGCTGTCGACGATGATATATCTGTGTCAGGGGAGGAGTCGGATGACGAGGACTTAACAGATACTGAATCTTCAATAAGTGGCTGGTCCTCAACTAGATGTGAGACATTTCCAAATGCAGAGTGTTGCAACTGCTGAGTTTAGACAGCCGGGACTCGAAGGGACTCGCTGATCAAGCGCTACCGTCGTGTCACTAGATGGTACCAGAGTATCAACCTTGATGACATCAACAGCTGGGAGAACTCACCATTCGTTGTAACTAAGGTAATAAGCAAACCCACTTTTCCCGAATATTCGTTAATTAGAAACCAGGAACCTAGAATTACCGTCCAAAAGGACAAGAATTCATCCGGAATACGCCCGGTCGTACAAGCCAATGGAAGAACCAGCTCTGTTCACTCCATCACTTTCCGCATACAGTGTAGAAGGGAGATCACGGTTCGTTTAACCCCCTTGGTTCTCTTGGGAGTCAGAGATATGATTGAAGACCTGCAATCGCGAGTTCGTATTATTTTTCAAATACGTCGCATTACCTTCATGATTTCCCACAGCGACTCAGTCCAGAATTGACATTGGACACAGTGATGGCGAGCCACATGGCGAAGTTCGGCGACTCGCCAGGTTCCCCCCTCTCGATGGACTTCGACATTTGCATAGGGTCCGCTCGTCTCCTGGTACTGGAACACATATCCTGCCCAAGTTCCTCCTACAAGGAAACATCAGCTCAAAGAGACTCCATGGTTACTATCAACTGCTTGGTTTCCGGATGCCACCTCGCGGTGTCCCAAAGGGCTCAGACATTGGCCTGCCATCTAGAAATATCAGAAACGTCGATAAGAATAACGGATGACTCGAGAGTTGCTCTGGGTTTCAAGTGCTCGCTTGGAAATAGCCCTATATTATCTCTTCGTCGCCTTCAACTGGATGCCACGCAGAACCACACCAGCATCTCTGCTGGGCGCTTTGCGGTGGAACTTCAACCCGTTGGCGTTGAGTACGCTATCGCCACGTTTCAGGCGTTGGAACAGGATCTGCAAGACCTCTCACTCGACCCCTCTGTGAAGTTTGGCTCAACTACACGCCTTGCTGAGATTGTCTACTATACTCTGGATCTCACTAAGGACAGGGCAGCTGTCGATCCATTTTCAACTATTCAACCTTCTTTCCTCGTCCAACGGGGTCATCCCCAAGCTCTCCGGACACATGCTACCTACAAGTTTATATTCCACCTACGAACTGCACTCCAGTTCGCCCGTCTTCAAGGAGACATCGGCACAAATAGCACGGGCCAATCCATTGCAGCACATGACATGAAGGCATTGGTGGATGCATGTGTTGCAGAGCTCATGCTGGATCTAGACTCCTCCAAGGAAGGTATACCCAGTCCGTTGGAAATGATCCACCCTCGTACCTCTCCCAAGTCCCCGATTAGCGCGCGACTTATCATTGACTCCGTCAACTTCACTGTCGACCTTGTCAGCGTTATCATTGCAGACGAGTTGTCAGCATCCACCAGTCGCCTGGATATCAGCTCTTGTGCTCTCCGGCTTCGCTCTTCAAAGCTAGTCCCCTTGGAAGGAGTCCAATTACAGCCACAGAGCCCTTCCCTTGCAAACCATGATACTACTGCCATTCCGCAGACTGCATGCACTCTCTCCATCGGTGACATCAATATCACCGTCTCCCCTCACTTGATGGTTTTCGCACAATCTGTACTTCGCCTACGCAGGGTATCAAGTAAATGGAAGCCAGTCTTGAACCAAGCACTTCCGAACTCTGGGCCGTCTCATCTCGTTTTCACAGTCGCCCTTCGCCGCGTTAATATCCGTGCTGCTGCTGAAAAACTTGCATTCGAGATCGGGGCCACGGACATGGACATCTTTCTCACATCACTCAAACGAGTCGATCCGTTGATGCACACCGAGGTCTACTCTGTCAGTTATACTGCTGACTTCAACAACGCTTTCATACGTGCGAGGGCTACCGGTATCGGACCAGGAATCTGGGCCCGGGATCAGGATGTTCTCGCTTCCTTAATCTTTTCCTCTGGCAAGCTCAACGTGCTTTGGCGCCAGGAATCATCCTCGAGTACTGTCCGTCTCGCATTTCTCTTATGCAGTACTTCTTTTTCCGTACCTCGCAGCGCCCTTCGTCTTTATCGCTTCGTGGAAGAGTGGCAAGCGGACTTCTTTCCAGGCATTGAAGCCGCCACACGAGCCTTTCTAGCAGAGTTGAAGGAAGGAGATAATGCTCAACAGACAGCATTGATGCACCCTCGTGCTGTCAAGAGGAACCCATTAGTGGCCCATGTTACCGGACGTATGTCAGAACTTGGCGTGTCTCTTCAGGTCATGCGAGGGACGTGGCTATCATGGAACATACATGATCTAACTGTATTCCTCTCCTCACCAGGCGGATCAGGATCCAAGCCGTCCACGTCCTTTGGCATCCAATTTGGCTCGCAAACATTGGGCGTTTCATACAAACTACAGTCCACTGATGATCATACGGATACACCACGCATCAAGGTCAAGCTCCCTTCGCTCTCGTTGACAGGGCGTTATGGCCGTGCTTTTGCCAGAATTCTTGCTTCTGTGGACTTCTTCGATGTTTTAATCAAGCCTTCACATTGGGATACGCTTCTCGTTGTCCAACAAAAGTTCGGCCAAGATTTCTCTGACTTGATGGACCTGATACAACAAACTCGCCAACGAAGGTCCAATCCGCCTGGATCGATATCAAATGCATCACGATCTTCTATATCATTCAGTGGACATGTCAACGTGAAGGGATTCAGGCTTGGGCTTGAAGGTCGCTCATCCACCTTCTATCTAGAATGCGAAGATGTTGGTGGAGATATATCTAGCAGTGATTCGGGTATTGCATGGCGAATCAGGCTTCGTGACCTGGCTTTGTCGCTTGCGCCTAGAGCGGGTGTTGTGTCACGAGAAATCACCTTCAATCGGAACCACCGATCTGCGTTTCTTATCGTGGATCTTCGCGCTAGGGGAGATGCCCACAGATTGGATTTCCGCGTCCCAAAGATCCATGCCGTGATGCAACCCAGTTCTATAGGAGAAGTTGGTGACTTCTTAGACCATCAACAAGTACGACATCATCTTCAGGCATTGGTCTTACTTCTCAACTTTTTTCTAGGCCGAATTACTTATTAGGAGAGATCAGCGAGCTGCGGAGTTAGCAGCGTTCAAGGAAAAGACTCGTAGTGTTTTGAAAACGTTCGATATGAGAACGAGCGAGGCCACTCGTGACCAAAAGCCCTCTTGGCTTAGCGAACGTACCATAGACGTAGTCATTCAGAAGATTGGAGTGGCCTTCCCCCTCAGTCTTGAACAAACGCTAGAACTTCCTCGGACGAGTTCCCGTGACGGCCCTTCGATCAGGGCTTTCCTGTTCGCTGTTCGGCGCATCAAGTTTAGTGCACAGAGAGGAGAAGCGGGCGAGATGTCGACTAAAGACCTATCCTTCCAATTTGTGCCTAGGTAAGACTTGGCGGCGCTCCAGCAAGCTCATCACACTTATCTCTGATTATGGCGCCCTAGTTTCAGGCAATCTTCATATGAAGACTTTACAGCAGACAAGCATAGAAGCCGAAACCGACTGGTGTACCCCTACATGACTGCGCGGCTACGATCCGACACTTCTTTGCTCAGTCGTCACATCTGGTTCTCTGGAATCATCAGTGGATTCATCCTAGACTTGGATTCAAACATCCCTGATTACATATTCTCGCTCATTGATGTGTACCGTCAAGGAAGAGAACGAATGATCCGCATCGCCGCAAGTCTTCCCCGTACTACTACATCGCACGCTGACCCTGCGAGGGACGATATCTCACTGCAAGGCGGGCAACAAAATGTTCCGGCGTCGAGTATCTTTGCAAATCTGGTCTTCCGGAGCGGAGAAATGCGCGTTCATACCGATGCAAAAAGTACACGGGCCCGGCCTCTGGGTACCCACCAATCGTTGGATGGCCAGCTGCATCCAGAGCAGGAGATACTAAGGCTTCCTGTAATCTCTGCTTGGGTTGAATATCGTGCTTCGGGGATACGAGCCGGTCCTGCAGCCCTGATATTCAAAAGCACCATTCATTCTAGCCAAAACACTTTGAGACCGAGTCTTCTGCCTTTCATGACCGAAATCGTCGATTACGTGCAGTTGCACTTGCGCAAGACTAGCCAAGGAAGCACACTACCCATTGCACCATCTTCTACGGAAGACGAACCGTCCCCGCTGCTGACCTCAAGCCGTATGGAGAATTTATCCGAGGCATCATCAAGTTTGCAAATCAGCTTCAATCTCCGCATAGACAAGTCAACGCTCGAATTAACTTGTCAGCCGGATGTCAATGTAGTGGCAGCTTTACGCTGGGAAAGTGGTGGTTTCCTTATGAACATTTCACCAGGTGCTCACAACGTGACATTGACGGGCACTGTGGACGGTCTCACAATTGGCCTCAAGCACGGGTTTTTGAGCGACGACTGCGTCAATATCGCAGCTCGCAATCTCGCATTTTTCCTTGCTTTTGCCAAGAACGAGGACCGTATGGGCAATATCGACAGCACGATTTCACTGGTGGTGGATACAGATATTGATGGTGGTGTGCGTTTCTCCCGCCTGCAGGATGTTTTATGTTTCAAGGCGGTTTGGCTCGATCGCATTCCTCTGTTTGTTGCAGAGCATGCAAGCTCCGACAGATCACGCCCGCCGACAGCCTCTTCCTCCTCGGTTACCACTCCTGTGGTGAAACAAGAGGTCACCACTACGCTCATCATTCGCATTCGCCAAATCCATTTGGAGGTAGACTTGGGACAGTCCATCAGCAGTGTGACTCTGGACCTCCAGAGCGCAGTTACGCGGATGCGCTTCTCTGAGATGTCGACAGAGGTGTCGCTCTCAGTAGCAAATGTCTCCATCCATGCCAGGGGAAACGTTGCGGGTCGCGTGAATGTGCCGGACTGTGTCTTTCAGACAATCCGCAGAAACGAAGGTGCCTTGTCCGATGATTCAAGGACAGCTAGGATGCTTGAACTCAGCATGACTAGTGGTCCCCTAAGTGCCGACCTCGAGTCAGACCACCAACAGCTGTTAATCTACAGGTAATTATCATTGCTATGCTCCGCCTTGTCTTGGTCTGACCCTGTACTATTTTCAGGGCCGATCCTGTGCAAGTGGATATCCACGATGATTGGTCACTGGTCTCCTCCGCAGACAGAGGGCAAGACCGGCCTTTGCTGCTTACATTCACAGTCAATGGCGAGGAAATCATTGTTCTTGCTACCATCGCAACCATACCAAAGCTGTTGATGTATGTCAACAAGTTCCAGGTTAATATTGCCGCGCAGCGTGACGGCGCAAGCCATGAATCAGCCGCTTTCCGTGCTACGCAATCGCCCAAGCCTGACAATCCGCTTACTGAGGTCGCTTCGGCTTTCTTCCACTCTGCTCGTAATCGGTTTAAGGAAGCGGACGCGGAATTGTCCCACAGAATTCGCCAGCAGTTGAGCTTCCGCTTGGAAACCCTTCAGCTTGTCCTTTTCCCCCGCACAATGGGTGACACCGAGCTTGCGCAGTTCATTGGACGTGATGTACATGCGAGCCTGGAGCGTGTGGTGATAGACGAAAACCCACCTCATCGGGAGATCCGTTTATCGTTCACTGCTTTGACTATTTCTAAGTTCAGCCAGCCTCAACCGCTCTTCTCTCCGACTACAGTTGTATCTGACGACAAAGTTTGGGTGAATCATTTGTTCAAGCACCATACAGAGGCAAACATTGTGGGTCTGCCCACGATGAATATGCTGATGTTCACCGATGAGGTAGTCGAAGAACTCGTCAAATACATCGACTACAGGTTTTATAGTTCATTCGTGCGAGGAAAGGGCACCAAGGAGCACGAGGACATCTACATCACGCTCAATGTGGCGCTGTATTCATGGCTCACCGGTCTTCGCAAGAATTTGACCCGGGAACTGGAACAAGTCCAGGGATCTCAGGACTCGCGCAATGTGACAGCGGGTCCATCATCGCGCAAAAGAGTGGGGGCTATAGAGCCACCTCCGGGCATAGATGTTGCTCACGTGGATGCATCAAGTCCAACTAGCTCCGTATGTAGCCCATCAGTACCCGAAAAAGCCCCGTCGCTAGGCCTCAAACCATCTGCTGTTTCGCCTCAGCTACCCTCAGAACTCTCCGCACACCCATCGCTGCCAACTTCTCAAGCCCTTTCCTTACCAGATCTATTCGATACTTTTGTGCCGCTTCCACACCCCAGCGTCATGAAAACTGTAGCCATGGTGTACAGGGCTCGTGATCGCGTAATAGAGCGACTGACCATGCGACAACTTGGCGAAGCGACTCCGGATGTTATGCACCCATTCTTCATGAAGACAGCTGGTTTCAACCTCGAGGACTCCCTCCCGCAATACGTTCATGAATACGCCACAATTCCTCTGGAGGAAATCATGGAGGCCCTACTGAAGTTGTACTCGAAACAGCTGAGAACCGATCAAGGGATAGGTCAAAATTAAATTAGGTTTTAACAGCGACGTTGGGACATAATGTAGATCTACTTACCGTACTCCAAGACCAGCACTAATTCTCTCATTTACTTCATCGTGCAACTGGCATCTGGATTTCCCAAGAACATCATGATTATAGGAGGGAGAAACAAAAGTAGTGCAACTATCTATCTGGCTGAACTCCCTGCGCCAACATTAAATACACTCAGTAAGCCAAAGCACCCATAGAGAAGCGCAACTGGATATGCGACAAGAAGACGTTGGTCTGACATCCTCAACACAGCTACAAATATTCCGGAAGCAGCAAACGTGCACCATATGATGGACAACAAGGACAGGACATAGCCAAGAATGCCGCTACAACGAAATAGGTACTTGTGAGACAATTGAAGACTGGGAGCAAAGCAATGGATCACGCACTCTAGCGTGACAACGACGCTGATTGCACCGACGCCCACCATTGGTAGTAAGCAATAGCCTAGCACAGATACTACACGGTATGCATCGATGCCGTTTTCCGACATGAGATTTAGTAACGTGTAAATTGAGATGGAGCCAAGTAATCCGAAGCCATATATGTATCCAAACTGAGGCTTCCCCGACTATCGGCGCCATATGAGACGCGTTGCCACTGTGTCAGAGGATAAAAACTCACCAGCAGCAGAAGGACTCCAAAACAGAAAAAGAACAAAAGCGGACCAGCAAGGTCTGCATCATCCATTATCCGCTCATCAACACGTCGTAGGGGATTGAGAACTGTCATAGACTTGGCACGTATGTGAGAGAAGTTAATCCCCAGTTCTGTCGCGCACATGGTTCTGTCACTCGACAAGATGTTTACATGGAAATTGCTTACCCTCCAGCAACGGTGGCTCGCCTTCAAAACCACCAGTTCCGAAAGCGGTCCACCACCCTCCCGGTTGTTGCTGAATATTCCCTCCAAATGTTGGAGCAGCGCCTGCTTGCCCTATTGGCACCTGTGGACCCATGTTCCCCTCCAAACTGGAACGAGATCCTGGATAGAACTGCCCTTGGTCTGGTCCAGGCGCGTAGAATTGAAGGGGTACGCCTTGTTGGGGAGTTTGACCATAGTATTGGCTATGTGACGACGACGCGCCGTATTGATTTGTAGTGTCCTGCCACATGAAGATTTAAGTCGTAAAGAAAAATGGAAGATCAAAAAGACTGGAAGGAAATGACGTGCCACGTTCGCGGTAGCCGTTGTACTGTCTGCGGACACGACGGCAATTGCCGGCCTGTCCCGAAGTTCCTTTCGTCTATCACAGTCATGGCAAGTTACTTCAATTTTTCATTCCAGACCCTGCTAACATCCTCCTGTTCTGCTAACAGCCGCAGGTAAACCATTTCTTTGTATACAATATCTGGCTTTCGTATGCCAATGTCCAATTCTAGAACGAGTATATCGAGGAACACATCAAGCGACATGGTAGACGATTAGATTACTACGAACGCAAGTGCGTGATTCGTTATTATTGTGGCCTTGTATTTCTGTGCTAATACCTTCAAGTACAGACGTAAAAAGGAGGCTCGTGCTGCCCATAAATCATCAGCAGTAGCCCAGAAAGCCTTCGGTCTTAAGGCTAAGATCCTGCACGCGAAACGTCACGCCGAAAAGGTTCAACTCAAAAAGACCCTCAAAGCTCACGATGAGCGCAATGTCAAGCAGGCCGACACATCTGCCGTTCCAGATGGTGCATTACCTACATATTTGCTTGATCGTGAAGGCCAGAAGGATGCCAAAGCTCTTTCATCCGCAATCAAGCAGAAGAGAAAGGACAAGGCAGCTAAATTTGCGGTTCCATTACCCAAAGTTCGAGGGATTGCGGAGGATGAGATGTTCAAGGTGATGAAGACAGGAAAGAGCAAGAGCAAGTCATGGAAGCGGATGGTTACAAAAGCGACGTTCGTCGGGGAAGGATTCACAAGAAAACCTGTCAAGATGGAGAGATTTGTTCGGCCTATGGCACTTCGATATAAGAAGGCCAACGTCACCCATCGTAAGTCTTGATATTTTGCTGTATACCAAACTGGGACCTGACCGTCTTGCAGCGGACTTGAAGGCCACTTTCCAGCTTCAAATTCTTGGGGTCAAGAAAAATCCACAGTCGCCGATGTATACTCAACTCGGAGTGTTGACTAAAGGCACTGTCATCGAGATCAACGTTTCAGAACTTGGAATGGTTACGACAGGTGGCAAGGTGGTATTTGGGAAGTATGCTCAGATTACCAATAATCCTGAGAACGATGGGTGCATAAATGCTGTTCTTCGTAAGTTCTTCCACTGGTTGCAAGTCCGTTGCCCTAATTCGAATTTTGTAGTGGTATGACCAGTGACAATTGCAATATGTTGTATTCGAATCTATCGAGAAGGCCTCTCTTCAATGTTTCAAAAGTAGACTTTCAATCCACTATTACATGTACGCATGAAGTGCATACATTTGTTTAGGTCACCATCCATGCGCGTGAAAGCGCAACGTTATGAGAAAATAACCTTGCAATCTTCATGATACGATAAGTAGTCGGCCTCACTGGCTGCTTATGTCGGTTAAGTCTCCAGTCACTTGTATAGGTTAAATAACGTTAGTCGTGCTGGAAGTAAAACTTGTCAATGTGATTTCGATCAAGGGCGTTGTTGTGGTCTATTTATCACTGCTCTTGCCTAGTCGTCGTCCATGTCAACCTCAAACACTCCCGCATCGGCTTCACATTCCGCCTCGCCCGCTTCTGATCAGGCTGGGAGGCGTCATGTGCTCACCGCTGTCGAGCGCCAGCGCTCACAACTTGATCGACTCCTCAAAGATCCCTCCAAGCCTGCCTATGTACCTCCTGCACCGAAGGAGAAGACTATTCGCCCGGCTCGCGAAATGATGAAGAATGTCCAGGGATCAAGTGCTGGCGCTGGAAGTGGCGAGTTTCATGTATACAAGGCCAGTAGACGCAGAGAATATGAGCGACTGAAGATGATGGAGGATGAAGCGAGAATAGTATGTGGTCCAACTCTATACAAACAACATATCCTGAAGGTTTGGCAGGAATCTGAAACGGCAGAGTTTGAGAGAAAGCGGAAAGAAGCGGACGATACGGCTGAAGCCAAGACGGCCAAAAACCGAGCGAAGCGCCAAAAGAAGAAGGAAAGAGCTAAAGTAAAACCATCAGAGAAAGGCGACGGTAAGGATGGTGCACAAGAAGCTCCATTAAAGAAAAGACGATTGGTGAATGGAAAGGAGCTCGTGTTTAGGAAACCTGGAGAGGAAAGTGACGAGGAAGAGGTGGACGACGCTGCGGAACACGATAAAGTTGGTTTACGGGATGACCTCGAGGCGGAGCAGGTCCCACCTGAGGAAGTCCCCCGAATTGCACAGGAGCAACGGATAATCTTTCACGAGGATGACTAGGCTCGCTTTCACTCACCTATGTCCTCAAGTTTGGTTCCGCTATCAAAGGAGTGATAAAATGTTGCATGATATGCCAGAGCGATTAAAGGGGGTAGGAATACTGTGGGAGTTGATCAAGCACTACTCAAACATGCTGGCGCTAATTCCTCATCAGCCCATAATGCTACTAGTAGCTGTTAAGGACTAGCGTCTATCGTGCCGGTTGAACTTCATCTATTCCAACTAGAATGTCCTTATCCTCCTTCTCGGGCTACTACTCAGTCCGCCCACTATCTCTGGCGACTTGTCATTTGCTTCACGAGGTAGATCTTATGTGGCAATCTGCTGGCATTGACCTTGCTTCACAAGGTACGTAGATCTTAGGTGGCAGTCTGCTGGCATCGCAGATACCACCTGTTTGAAAGGGGATTTCGGGTGCCTCTTACATTGCCATGAAGAAGAATATTCAGCACATAAAAGCAAGGCGTCTTCTTCCTCCCCCCTTCAGATTTATTTCATCACATCCTCACAAACGATGCGTTTCCCCTTTGTCTTCGCCGTTGTTGCTGCTTTGACAGCATCAATATCTGCCAGTGATGCTGACACTGAGAAGTCATGTCCTATTGTTTGCGTAACGACTAGCGACTGCAATGGCTGCGGGTCCTGCGTGAGTATGAGTAATTTGGGCCCTTGATTCAATCGCATGACTCACTGGCGTGGTAGTTTGCCTTTTTTTGCTTCTAGTGTGCGTGTTTATGCTTTCACATTGGTGCAGTATGGTTGATGGCACAAGGCGTGAAGCTTTGATCGGGTGCTTGACCGTTAGGGGTGGGACAAGGACTTTGGTGGCGGCGGAGGCGAAGTTTGGCAGTCTACAGGTCCTCAGTGCAAGACATATAAGTGTAACACGAGAGCTCATTAACGCATAACTTTTTTTGATAGATAGAGTTCCGGGTCCAGAGTGAGTCAACCAACCTACTTAAGGGCATTATCATGTATTTGCTTTTGATTGTTCTGATCAATATTTATCTTATCTTCATCTCTAAATATTTGATCGTTCTATGAAGCATTTATACTGGCCTGACTGCTTTGCTACACCATCGTCTTGCAAGCGTTTTGACTTCCTTGGCTTCTCTCAGAGAGTCTTACCGCGAAGAGTCTGCAAGCGTACTTGACCTCGATGAGTGAGACGTTCGAGGACGACTTTGAGATCATTGACGATGTCGACGACCCCGAGATCATCGCGCTGACTGAGTTGGGGACGACTCTCATCCAGGCTATCCTGGAGAAAGAACCTGTCTCAAACGTGCAAGATTTAATAGATGCAGGAGCACCACTGTGGTATCAAGACGATGAAGGTACTTCAGCTCTGCATGCTGCTGCCTACGTCGAAAACGAGCAGCTCGTGAAGTTACTTATCGAGGAAGGTGCCATCTGGAATGCAGGTGCGGCAGACGTCACTCAAGGAATGTCCCCGTTGACAAAGTAGAGGCTATAGTCGACAACTTGCAGAATACTGCTGGTGATATTGCATTGTCCCTCAACAACGTAGCGTGTTACGACTTAATCCGCGACGCAGGCATCCGATCAGGTACTAAGTATTTTGGGCTTCACTGTTAACGAGTGCTCATAGATGCCTCAGAGTTGCTTTTGACCTTGCTCTCGTCCCAGACATCATTGAATCCCACCCCGTCATCACTTGTGCTTCAGGATGTGGACAACTCCGCAATTGCATCCACAGACGCATTTTTGTCCTCTAAGTTGCGCTACACTCAAGATGCCCATGGCCAGGATATCTGCCTGCTTAAACTCGATGATGACCAAGAAGTAGGTGTTATGATGGGATGGGAGCGGGAGATCAGTAAGTGCAGCCTTTTCAGTTATGTATGACGTCGAATGAGGTGGTTTCCCAGTGCAGAAAACTGTCGAGAATTTATGCATCGATCACGCGAAGCGGGACCGAGGGTTGAAAGTTCTTAATGTCGGGTTTGGTCTTGGTATAGTAAGGACCGCTTTGAGTTAGCAGCGCAATCTTCTGACGATGACGCAGATCGACAATTTCTTCCAAAACCTTAGCACACCCCCTGCATTGCATGTGATTGTAGAGCCTCACCGTGACGTTCTCGCTCATATGAAAGAACAAGGGTGGTACGACAAGAAGGGAGTGAGCATATTGGAGGGCAAGTGGCAAGACTGCATTGCTAGCGAGGCCCTCCAGGGATTTGGAAAGTTTGATGTCATCTACACGGATACCTTCTCAGAAAACTATAGCGGTGAGTCACTACTTACAATCACTAGAAAATGGGACATCAATGTTGATGATTTCTTGTTAAGAACTCCACAAATTTTTCAAACATTTACAAGAGCTGCTGGCGAGTCCTGAATCAAGGTTCAGCTTCTTCAATGGCCTGGGCGCAACTAGTGCGTTTGTACTTGAATTTTTTATTACTGCGAACTTAACAAACCTTCAGATGCGCTCTTTTACGATGTGTACACTCGGTTGTCGGAAATGCACCTTGCCGATGCAGGCGCAGATGTTGTCTGGAGTGATGTGGATGTTAGCGCTCAAAAAGATGAAGAGAGATGGGGTGAAACGCGAAAGTACTTCTCTTTGCCAATTTACCGTTTACCGATAGCGAAGCCAAAGAAAATCTCTAAAACATGAGAACATCTATCTATCCTTTGATGCTGTAGTAAAAGGTAGTCGATGCAAGCTAGTAATGACTGTTACCGCCTACAGTGAGCTCAAAGACAGACCGCTACAGGTGAGTACTGATGGCATTGATGTCTCGTCAGAATATATATGGGGCCTATAACGGCTGTGACAGGCGGGGATCACTTTTTGCAGAATCTCAGTCATAACGGATTGTCTTGTTGCAATTGGCAACGTTGCTATGCCAGAAAAGATACTTGTGACAAGACAGCGCACCCGTTGCAGCACTGCTCCTGCTCCATCACGACGTACACTGCCTTATAATTACATTAACCAGCCGCTGCGCAGCCCTTCAAAACTCATTCTGACCCCCAGAGCTGGATCTGACTCCTTTATCTCCCTTTCTCACTCACAAGCAGGCCTTGTAACAGGATTGACAGGCTCAGTCTTGCTTTTGATTCTGTCTCATTTGTTGCGCTCTAGTTTGATTCAAGTTGTTGCGGGACCATCCCCTTACTTGAACGTCGCTCTTGCTTATTCGTCCTGACTTCCTTTGAAATGACATCCAGTCTTCCCAAGTATGATGGCATGATGCGACCTGCATTACCAGTTTGGTCCAGCCCCAAGACCAGGAGGAATGAGGTGGTGGTGGTGTGTAGTTTGCTCCCCGCCCCCAAATGTAGTTAAAGCGTCTTTCCCAGGAACTATCGCGTACTCAGCCTCCTCCCCTGTTTCCTATCGAGTTGCAGAACTATGTGGGTCCTTTCGCATGCACGTAGAAACTTCGTAAGCGCTCATCACTTGCAACTAGGTTTCTCCTCATACCTGGGAGACTCGTTTACGTGCTATCACGCGCATGGCTTCCCAGTATTCCAAGCCAATGCTGGAAAGATCTTGGATGCTCGTAGCCTTAATGTAAATTCGCCTCTTCTTTGTCCCTTTTTTTTTCTGATCTCTTACTTTAGGTTGACATTTATCGCCCCGATCGTGGCTTACTACGACTACATTCATCATTTCGACGATGAACAGATTGACGAGGATCGTCAAAATCAAATCGTCTGGCAGGCTAGGCTCATAGCCCTTTTTGTCACAGTTGGTCTTTGGTTCGTTATGTATTTGCCAATTGCCATCTGGAAATATATGGTGAGTTTAGATCTGTGTTCTTGATAACTTCAGTGTGCTGAAACGAGTTCTGGAAAAGGGACGCGTGCGAGTAAACAAGATGATTAATTGCTGGGCCAAGGATGATGTCCGATCTGCTTCGTCCTATGCGGCTATTCCCACCTGGAAAGTCACCATGCCCGGCATTTTTAGGGACGGGATTGTAGGTCTTACCTCTCAACTACGGGCTCATTGCTCAACGTCAGCTTCATACCTTTAGGTCTTGGTCGTCTCCTTCCCTGCGCCACCTAGCAGCTTTGAACTTGATTCCTATTTACCTCCGGTACGAATGCATTAATTGTTCATGATATATGTCTGACGATGTATTAGTATATTGCGCCTCCCACTGATGCTGCACCGTCCTACGAGGCTACCAAACGGTTCTCTGGTCTTCAGGGGGATGGTAAATTTGGCGAGATCCCACTTTACAATGATGCCAAGGAGATTGCAGCGTAGATTATCGATAGCCACAAGAGATACGGTAGCTAGGCGTCATGAAACTTGAACAACGGAATGCAGGTCATTCTCGATTAGATGGATCGTGAGAAATATGATAATGTATTCCGGGAGAGCTTGACTTAAGCGACAGCAACTCGCACAATGACCATCTATAGTCTATATATCTATGATAGGTGAGTAAATTGGCTGGTCGGTTCAGTGGATCATGTTGCCCAACCGTCGATCCAGACACTGCGCATGTGTTTACTATCAGGATTGGCACCGAACAAAGCAACCAAAGCGAGCCGGAGAAGGAGGAGGCATTTTGAACGCTGTCTCCCAAGCTGTCTCTCCGCTTGCAACAGATAGTGCAGCTCCTACTCCATCAGGACTTAGCAGTCCCCGAAACACGCTGTCTTCGACATCAGGATTGGTTGTCGCTGTGGGCGAGGATCCTGTAACTCCTCTACCAAATCCAGCTGAGCATGCAAGGTCAAATACCCTTCCCTTTGATGAAGAGGCGAAGTTAGTGTATGGTGTTGTCCTGTCACTCAGGAATATGGTCAAAAAGATCTCGGGAAGGTGTGCATTTACCTGCTTATCCCATCTAATCCACACCTGATAGCATATAAAGAGACGAGCAGTTCACCAGCTATCGCACATCAACGTACAGGCTTCACTTGTATGAAACCGTATCTGGCTACAAGTTCGTCATGTTGAGCGATGCGGCTACTGACGGTCTTCGCTTCATACTTCGTCAAATCTATAATGGCCCTTTCCTCGACTTCGTTGTCCGCAACCCTCTCGTCCCGATGGATTCTCGTTCTCAGGGCATCGACAACGATTATTTCCGTGCTAGTATTGACCGTCTCGTTCGTGGACTCTCAGTTTTCAATTGATTAATTGAAAACTTTACCAATATCTACATGACATACCATAATCAAGATGGTAAATAACAAGCAAAAGCATCAACGAATGAAAACAAAGCATATTGATAATCATGACGATGGTGTGGGTATTTGTGTAGGTCGGGTGAAAGCTCCGTCTTGCCGTTCCAATTGCTTCCTCAACTGGCCCATGAGTGATTTCTTAACCTCTTTTTCCTGTCTGCTGGTCCCCTTATCGCCGTCGACTTCCTCGCTCTCTCCTGCCACTGCTTCGTCGAGGGCCAGTTTAGTCTCCCCAAGTCTAAGCATATCTTCTTCAATCGTCCCGCGACTGATCAGCTTCACGACATCTACATCTCGCTTCTGACCAATGCGATAAGCGCGGTCTTGTGCCTGCCGATCATTGTGAGGATTGAAGTCCTGGTCAAACCTTTGGAGGATGAGAAACTGGTCGCTTGTATGCTGATGATGTAGATTACTTACATGACAACGACGCTTGCAGCTGTCAAGTTGATGCCCATCCCACCTGCCTTCGTCGACAGGAGGAACACAGGTATTGACGCATCTTCGGTGAACTCATCCACAAGCGTTTGCCGCACATCTACGGCAGTGGAGCCAGTCAGAATTAGATATTTGATATCCTTCAGCTTCAAAATCGCTTGAAGAATGTCTAGTATCTGTGTGAACTATACGGGGATTGTAAAGTTGGAAACTCTGTATTCAAGCAATATGGGGGACACGAACCTGAGAGAATATTAGGATCTTTCGTTCCTCCTTCCTATAGTCCTCGAGCAACCGCAACAGAACCGATATCTTTCCAGCATTGAGATAGCAGTTTTGATCCTGGAGAAATTTTCGCGTCGACTTCGCAGCGTGAGTACGCCGCATCAAGAAAGTAGGTTAGCCCTAACCTTATAGCCCTGGCAGAAGAACTGAAGCTCTGCATCGGTCATGACTTCCATATCCTCCTTGACGTACTCAAAGACTGCGCCTCGCTTCTTGAATTCCGGTTCCTTGAGCAGGTGTTTTGCTATCGAAGTCAACGCCTGATCATCGAACAGCTTGCGGAATAACATAGGATGTGAAGCCGCTTTTCGCAAATCCATGAGCACGTTGGAGCTATTTTCCAGGTATTTGTCCTTGGCACGAGGATTGGCTTTCGTCTTCTTTTTGACAGCTTTGCCATTCGTGACTGCCGTCGTTGTACCTGATGCGTCGGGAGTAGCAACTTCTGCATCCAATATCGTTTTTCGTGACCGTTGCAGAGCGTCGTTGTATATCGATCGTTGTATGTCGGTCATATCACACCACTCTATCCGCTCGGTTTTTAGTGGAAGGTCCTTTAGAACCTGTGATAATAGAAGGTCACATAACAAGCATAATTTGCGTAATAGCGTCATAATCTTGCCTGATCCTTGCGCCGTCGGAGGACAAACGGTGTCATCATCTTCTTAGCTCTTGAAATACGCTCCTGAGACAGCAATGTAACTTTGGCGTCACCCTTTGTTTTGAAGATTGCTCGTAGTGTCTCCAGCTTTTCCGAGAGCATATCCGGAAGGATGAAGTTCATCAATGACTAGAAGACATTGATTTGACATAAAGATTGAGCTGATAAGGTCGAAAAACTAGGCTTACCACTAGTTCTTGAAGGTTGTTCTGCAAAGGAGTGCCCGTTAAGAGGAGTCGCCATTTTGCCTCGAATTTGAGTAATGCCTGATAACGCTGGGACTGGAAGTTCTTCAAGACGTGTCCCTCATCGAAGACAATAGTCTGGGTCACATGTGAAAAACTTGAAGAATATAGGGCAATATTTTGACTTACGTCCCACTCCATTTTTCTGAAAAACTTGCGATCTCTGTCGTCACCTTGAGCAAGGTTGTAGGTGGTGATTAATACCTCCCACCCCGCCCCGGTCTTGCTTGATCTCCGTTGTGTGTCTATCAGCATCTGTCGCAAGTTTGTTCGCTCCTCTTTGCCGGCATAGAAAGTCTGCACTGATATTGAGGGTGCGAACCGAGCAAACTCTCGACACCAGTTTTCCAGTGTTGATGATCTGCAAGAAACAATTTCTTCAAGGCAAACACTCAACCAAGGAACAGTCAAGCATACGGCACAATGACAAGATGCGGACCAAAGTTTCCACGTTCCTTGAGCAGAGCGAAGAAACTGATAACTTGTATGGTCTTTCCAAGACCTGGGTACTCCAGTGAGCGTCCTTGCTTTTCAAACCGAGGGAGGACAAACCCATTTCGTCGGCTAAAATACAACTGTGTCTCTTCCGGTAGAGCAAAAACAGCCAATTGATGCCAAGAAGCTGGTAGTCCTTGAGCGTTATGCCTTCCGCAATCATTGAGGGTTGAGATGAGATGTAGCCCTTGGATGCGGCATCGTTTGAAATTTTCAATGAGCGTAAGCTCAATGAGTCTTCCTCAATTTGATCCGGGGCTAGCGACGCTTCTTTCCCTTTGCCTTTGCTTGATGAATCTTCCATAGTCCAAGCCGCAATAGCAGCGCGCAGAGTTGAACCAATTTTCTCGCACTCTTCAAGGATGCCATCGACAGTGTCATAGCCTTGAAGAATCTCCTGGCAGTCTTCGAACATACGGGGGCTGATTCCGGATGGTCCTGCCTTTTTCTTGCCTTGGTTAAGTTTGGTATTGAGGTCTGATATTGAAAAGTAAGGCCGAAGCTCGATGATCTTCTGCGCTTGCTCTGGGGTGCAACCTGTTGTGATCTTAGCAGCCGCGCTCGATGGGGATAGTAGCAGGAAATACATACCAGTTAGTTCCTGGATAGCATCTGGGTTAGCCTGGTTGAAATACTCAAACGCTGCTCTTTCCCGGAAATTTTCTCCGTTCTGCCGGGTTCGTGGGAGCTCCTCTTCGCTTTCACTGGCTTCAGCCTCATCGTCGGACAAAATCAACTTCTTTGGTCGCTTGCGGCGCGGGGCTATGATGGCAGGTGTGGATGGGGATGCAGGCGACAAAGCTCTGGGTATAGAGATGTTGGTTACCGCAGGGGACCGTGAGGTATCCAATGTAGCTCTGTTAGCATAGATGGATGATTTCTTGGCCTTCTCTCGGAGGGCAGCACGCTGGACTTTGGTAGCTTCATCCACCTCTTCCACTCTCCCAGTCTCGATAGTAGGAAGTTCTGGTGCTGGTGCTGGCATAGATGGTGCTTTAGTAACGGTATCAGAATTAGATGGCGTCGATGTGGATTGGGGCTTCCACGACGAATCGGAGAGGAGCAAAGACGCCTTGTTGTCATTCCCACTGGCTTCGTTCCAAGCAGCCTTAAGGGTCGCTAGATCATGACCAGGGTGCGAAAGCTGGAACACAGTGAACACATATGAGTCAGCGTGGTCTGGGCGCTGGCCACGAACGATCCGCTTCGAGGGTCCTTCCAGCGACGACCTGGCATCCAGCATTGATTCATCCGACGAATGCGACTGCCTTTCTGCGTTCATATTCTGTTTCCGCCTTTGCCCTGGGCGTTGGATGTCTGGAGAGCCAGGGGTTACCATTCCGAGTGGTAGAGCGTCGGAGGATGTTCCGCGATTTATACGCTTCCTCGGTGGACCTTCATCCCCCAAACCGTCAACTTCCGATAACGGTCTTACATCTCCAGCCCATGGACGCGACTGACGCGTGAATGACGCGTGAGCAGGGACACCACTGTGGACAAATCCGCTTGATGATGAGAGGACGTCGGGCACGGTTGAGGGACCGGACTGACTCCACAGATTGTGGTGACTAGGGCCAGTCACTGAGGAGCTACCTTGGGTGTACTGGAGATGATGTGGTTGATAAGGCTGATGATAACCTGCATCTTGAAGTAGAGGGCTGGAATTGGGGACGAGGACTATGCCTCGTGACGGAGTCGCTGGGGGGTGGTATCGCGCTGATGCCGTAGCATCTCGGGACTGAGGAGGGACAAAGGACGGAAAAGCAACATCGCTGGTCGCTGCTGAAGAGTTGATAGCTTCAGATCCATCTCTGTTGGGCTTCTTCTGGAACCTTAGTCCACCGACTGTAGTCGTTTTCTGTAGAAACGACGGGCGCTTTGTGAGAAAACGATACAAAAAACTGACTTCTCAACTAACTCTACTGCTTGCGACGTCGTCGACAGACATCGACGACGACATACTAAGTTAAAATTTCGAGAGAATGAGAAGGACCCAAAGGACTTGTAAGTTGTTGCCTACAAGTTGGTGGGAGGTAAAATGGATGTACGCCAATTAGTAGCGTCGGAGAGTCAATGGATGTGGCACAAGAAAACTGTATTTCACTAGATAATAGACATGAAGAGCCTAAGGCTATATAATAGATAGGTGCATGGTATGTAAGGACACAGAAGTCGTCATATGGATGGGGAGTAAAGACTTGCAAGGTCATGCAACACATGCTGCGTCGGTAGAAGGTGCATGCATAGGGAGCAAAAGTGTCCACTATCGATCCTGTCAAAAGGACTGAAGTAAGATGTGGTGATACCGTGTGCACACTGGCCTCTTGACAGATGACGCGGAGGAGGAATGGAACGCTCGTCTCTGGTAATCGGATGACAGACGTCGACAACGGAAAACAAGGTTGAAAGATTTATTGTCAAATATATGAACTACATAGTAAGACGTATGAGCTTGGACGTAGAGGTGACGACGCACGTAGAGAATAGTCTAGCACGTAGTGATGTGCAAGACAAAATGCCAAAATGATCTGTCGATCAGTAGATCAAGATCGCACAGGTAGATGTCCCGAATACCAAGTGTCGAATAAACTTTGGACACGGTCATACCAAGTTCCCAAGAAAAGCTAGCGAATATCTGCTCAAAGAGAAATGTAAGTTTAAGTGAAGGAAACAAAGGTTCTATCTACTCACTTCAGTAGAGGTATAATAATGCGTATCAACATTGAATATTGAATGGTCACATCCAGACGAGCAATCATGAAGAGAAGGGGTCTATCGAGACCCAATTGAAAATTTGAAAACAGATGGAGGGTTACCAGTCATGAGAAGTCCCGACAATCTATGAGTGATCATGCAGGATATCATAAAAAGCTCACAAGAGCAGAGACTGTCCTCCTGTAGCCGTGATATCATGAAACCAGGCATTCAGAGGTTGCAGCAACGGCAAGAAGACCTGGGAACTTCCGGAAAAAACCGAACGACATAGAAAACGAGTTCAACGGAATTCGGCGAAGTGTCTGAAAATTTGGGATAGGTCAGGAGCAGAAGTTAACATGAGCCACTAAAAGAGGTTTGGAAGAAAAAGAAAATCGCTAAAACTAAAGAAGTGCCAACAATCCGTGGATTGGCCTCAATTGAAGCCAGAAAGACGACGTGAGAGATGGTGGTGGTTTGAGTTCAAGATGCTTATCGCCCAAATTACCACTTTGGCAGTGTCAAGGCACTTGCCGAACTTACACAGGGCCTGGGACTGCGCACACCGTACCCACTGTAGTACTCGCCTAAACGTTTCCCTCTTTGTTTCCCTCCTTACTGCAACCATCATGCTTGGACTTTTCGATATGATGATTGTATTAGGGTCATTGACCTTGTCGCTAGCTATCTTGGTACCATTAGCTGGCGCATTGGTGCGCTTCAGAGCGCACTACAACCCAAAGGGTTTGCAACTTGATTCAGAAGGCGGTGTGCAGCCCCACACTGGCCCAGTCATCTCATCCTTCTTTTCTATGCTGAGAAGGGTACATAGAATCGAGGTGGGCATTTCCCCATATTCAGACAATAATAAGTGCTCTGACATTGTGTAGGGTTGGCCAGGACTGTACAAGGGATTGAGTACGTTCACCACAATAAAATTATCATGCGACTCCTGACACATGTTGCCTAGTGCCCTCATTGCTGTCAACTCTCGTCATCACCTTCTTCCTGATGATCTTCTTGACCGACAGTAACCTTCGCCATGGAACATACAGTGCCCCTGATGCAGGCGCCGTTGGCATACTCGTCTATAGTATTTTCGCCATGCTTGTATCTCTTCCTCAAGTAATCATCACGAACCGGTTAGATCATTCTATTCGGCTCATATGACAACTGTTGAACTTGGTTTTTAGTGCAATTACAACTCCGCATAAGCTGCCGTACTTGAACCCAATTTACTCACTCCGTATTCTTCTGACGCCCACTGAACGTCGGAGACCTTGGATTCTCTATCTCACGCCCGGTCTCCTTGCCGCTCAAGTCGCGCACATAGCCTACGTCGTTCTCGGTCTGCGGACCATCCGGCAGCTCCTTCTCCCGGAACTCGCGAACCCGGGCATGCCTCGCAGAGAGGAGATTTCCCCCGTCAAGCTCGTCATCTTTTTCGTCATCGCGCTTCTGAGCACAATCATTCTCACCCCTTTGGAAGTTATTGCCATTAGACTTTCTATCCAACGGAATCACGCAGCCCCTGAATTTAACTCCATCTCACAGGAGGAGGAAGGCGACGCCGATGAAGCAACGGAGTACGCTGGTGCGGATGAGGATGTTATTGGGTATGTAAAATTGTCTTTTTTGTTGTTTCCCGAGATAACAATTCAAAATGTAGCCTGAGAACCGAGAGGGAGCCCTATGTTGGCTTGGTTGATTGCGCGAAGAGGATTATCGAAGAGGAAGGCTGGGGCGCGCTGTATCGTGCATGGTGGTTGACGACATTAGGCAGCCTGAGCGGCGCATTCTCATAAAGATTATCATTTTCTGGTCCATACCGAACCCCCCAATGGATTGCATCTTGATCCGCAAAGACGGCTTTCGAATCGGGGACATACTATGCATTTGTATTACCGTTGTACTTGGTTGCCCTTCGTTAATTTCATTTGACAGCTGCCCATATCGTATTTCGTGTATCAGATGGGTGCGGCATGGTCCGATTGTTCTCTTGCGGACACAATGGTCAAAATGAGGAAGGGCTATTGATTAGAACGCAATCTGTCTGCGACGCACAAGTGCGCGTCACTGGGCGCTCCAGGTGTAAACAAGTACTACCCACCACTTTCTACGGCTGTCAACACTGCACCAACCTATTCACAGTAATCAATACAAGCTGGTATGATGCTCCTCGTTGAATTATGTAGGCCAGAGACTTCGCCGACATAGCGTACAATGAACTACTACTATAATTCGCATTACCCTGTAGGGTGCGACAGGAATGAGTGTCCTACCATCATCTCCCTGCTAGACTACAGGCCATCCGTTTGTGATGAAGCCGCGGTGTCTGACGTAGCAACAGACGATGGCTGCCCCCCTGTTATCGAACTAGTGTTCCCTTGCCCAGAAGTCGCACCCCTCGACATCATAGTATTCAATAGATATGCCAACCCGCTCACTTGCGGCGACTGTAGCAGTGACACATTTATCTCTAGACTCAGAATTGTTCCATTGGAAGTAGACCCTCGTAGCACAGCTGGCGGCTGCGGCTGATCTGAAGGCGGGAGGGAAGCAGCAGGAATCGGCACTATTCCAAGAGCATGTAGGGCAGACAACGAACTAACGGGTAGCTGTACTGGAATTGCACCAGAAGCCGATGTTGTAGTGGGAGCGGCTGAAGCTGATGAGGGCGTCGAGTAAAAACCCGAAGTTGTAGTCCCTTGAGAGGTATTGGTATATGGTTGAGTGAATGCGTATGGGTACGTGCGATAGTATTGGGCTTGCGATGCTTGAGGATAATAGGTTGGACGAAAGGTACTGACGGTGACATTAGCTGCGACGCGTTTTTCACGCTGTGACGCGTCTAGTTCGTTCCGTGCGTTGCGTAACTCTGTGCTGACAGAAGAAGTTTCTGCCCGTTCGTACTCCACCACAGCTTGAGTCAGCACGTATGCTTGATCATCTGGAGAAGGCCGCTAAGGATCACGTAGTAAAGAGTTAGCGAAAGAAGACCCTTTAGACGGAAAGAACAAACCACGCCGGACTTCATTTTGGCGCGTCGAAATCGTGCCTCAAGTTTTCTCAGTCGGCGATGACATTCTAAGGCGAATTTAGTGTCTATGACAAGCAAAATAAGAATTTCCGCTGCCATGATACAGTGTTTTCCTACCTTCAATATCATCCCGTATCACATCATCGGCTTTCCCCTTCCCTTTCGCACGTCTCCTTTCTGTGATGGTCCTCAAGTCTTCTTGAGGTTGTTGGAAGACGTGATATGGAAGAAGCCGATGAACAACGTCCACTGCGTCAACAAAAGGAGAATCCACGTCAGGATTCAGTACTGCTGCGTGATCAGCAGCAAGGCAAGACGCAAAACTGTCCCGAGAATGAGTAAAGGCTATGTATGAACCTGCGAGACATACCCCTCCGCGGTTTCCCTGATGATATACAAGTCCTCGGCCGTTCGATTGTGCAAAAAGCTCACAGGACCGGATGCTGCATTACTGGTAGATCCGTTTACAGTGTGAGTGCGTAGCGATGATAGACCTGCAACAGGGTCCTGCGATGAAGAGGAGGAAAAACTTTGAGGTGACGGTTCATTTGACCAAGTAGCCGTGCTGGACGACTGCTCGACAGATTTTAGAGATAAGCAGTTCTGCGCATTCAACATTTTCTTGACTTTGTCGTGTTTGTGATGCTTTGCCTTGTGACAATCCTCGTGACCGCGCGAACAGGAGAATTTAGGGCAAGCCTCTCCGAGGGGCGATCCATTTTGTTTGTAAAATTAATAATTACAGTGCAGGTACACTACTTGGTCGTCGATGATTCAACGGTCAGAAGTTTTCTCAGCAGTCGGAATGGCTGGCCGTGTGATGAGGACAGATTTGAGTTTCTTCAGCCAATCAGACGCCTGAGCAACTTCCTCAGCATTGCTATTTGCAACACGTTCCAGGTAATCCTTGGCAAGCAATAGATCCCCTCCCGCAATCACCATGTGATGACGCGCGACGAATATACTTGACTTAGCATAGTCTTGGACAGGCCGTTCTACAGGACTGAGGTGACTTGGCAAAAACTTGGAGAAGAGAGACGGACCTTCAATGCGACATATTTCCACGACTCGTCGGTGGTAGGCCGCGGCCTCCGCTTGGTCCTCCAGCTCCTCATGTAACTTGGCCAGTTTCAAGTGGATGGTAGTCTCACGGGGATCGGCACCAAGTAAAGCACGCTTCAGGCATTCAATGGCCTCCTTGAGCCTGTAGGTACGGTAGCTCTATCAGCGGCCCTTTTTTCAAGGAAGGGAGCAAAACAGACCTGCCGATTTCTTCATAACACGCACCTTGGGCTTGCCACAAACGGACATCATATGGCCTTGATAAAATGTTAATTTCTTACAAAATAAATAGGGCAGTCTCAAAACTAACCTGAGAGCAGTTGCATGCTGATAGTAATAAAGCGCATATCGGTGCATGCTTAACAATTCATAAGCCTGGCCAAGACCATACCACGCCCTGTAATCCTTCCGATTCACATCTCAAAGACTAATTAACATTCAACCAGTTCGGCATTTCAAATATCGAGGGGACACATACCAACTGCTCGACGATAGGCTTCGATAGCAGCGTGTGAATTCTTCATCTCGACGTACTCATGGCCCATCAACGTCCACGCAGACAAATAGGTTCGGTCCAGCTCGGTCGCCCGTCTGAAATATTTGACCGCTTTCTCGTGCTCTGCGCGAAGGGAGTAATGATTTCCTGCGTTCCGAAGGTCAACATACAGAAATACTTGTGGCTTCATATTACGACTGACCAACCAAGCAGCACACTTCCGGCCGATCTTTGTCGAGTTCGAGAAATTCATGCGCTAGCCTAGAAAGCTTCAGCCTGTTGTCGGTAACATAGAGTATGTTGGAGTAGACGTCGATATCGTCGATACGGTGCGGAGCAATTGCCAGGATTTTTTCAAATTGTTTTTCTGCCTGTCCAAAGTCTTTTTCATCATAATCACATAGAGCGCTGGTTCATAGGCAAAGGACCGACCATGTAAATGATATAAGGCACATGCCCGTAGACTCATGACCCAGGCACTATCGCGGAAACAGTCATCCCCAAGAAGACGATCACACATGGCCAGCTCGTTTTCTGATGGACTGTGAAGCTCGTTCATCGTTCGAATTTGAAACATTAGAACGAGGGGATGAGTTGCAGGGAGGGGCAACAGCGGAAGAAGTGCTGACAACTAATAATCATCAAAAAAGGCAAGCTTTGACGTGCTCTCAACCAACCTCATCACCATCGCCCACACAACTGCACAAGAGGGTCCACACAGACCAGTTCCAGTGATAGCCACTGATGGACCGTATGATACTTTCGATGGCTTCTTCTCGACGGTTGAGGCGTGATAAGAAAACAGCTTTCCTAGAAAAATGAAAACAAAAATTCTATGCGAATAGCACAAAAAGCCTGCGACCGTCAACTTACAGGAAAAGAAGCCAAGGATCTGTAGCGTTCTTGACCATGTCCAGAAGAGTTGTAAGCAGACGGTTTATGGGAACGGGGGGTTGACCCCGAGTATCTACCAATAATATGTTTCGAAAGGCAGTAGAGGGCACCATGAATATAGACCCACTATTTTGTCTGTACCAGTCTCGCTGCGCTTTTCGTTCTGCAGCCTTCAATAAATATGTCAGCTGTTGTTGGAGGTCATGGACTTGCGTAACAAACCAAAAAGCAACTATAAACGAATATAAATTGTGCTTTGGCACTCTTGCAATTCTTTACGGTGAATTCAACTCTTGTGAACTCTTTCGCTGCCATAAAAGCTCGAGCAGCAAATAAGGCGGCTTCATCCCGTGTTTCCAACTCAGTTTCTTGGGCATGGACGTCAGGTGAGTGTGACAGATGATGGGTCTGGTTTCCAGGAGTAACAGGGATGCATAGTGCAGCGGGAGCGGGCGATGGATCCACAAAAGACAATGATGGTCTAGGAGACCGAGAGCGCGTAGGAGTAGATGTTGAGAAAGTGCCAAATGCTCCAGAAATCAAAGTGTCGCGTTTGTTTGAAGGGATGGCGTAATAAAGTTCAGAAGACCTAAAAAAAAATAGAAAATTCTGAAGTTAAGCCACCCAACTATGGGATTGAAAAAATACCATTTGGATGCAACTGAAAGCCCTCTTTCTGCGCAATCTTGGATCGATTGCCGCAAGTCTGCGACAAGTCTAGCATCCATCAGAGGTACTGGGGATGTCGTCATGATGCCGCCGGCCGACATCGACTCGGTTAGAGAACGTGAAGAATGATAGATACCTGAGCCGAAACTGACTGGCAGTAAGAAGGCAGCGAATGAGCAAGTTTTTAGCTCCTTACGGAACGTATATGCAGGATGAAGTTCGAGAAAATCTGAAAGAATAAGCCAAGAGCAAACTCAAAATGCAAGTTGGTGCTAATTGGAGCGCCAGAGGGAGGTTTCTGGAATGCGAAGGCGAGAATGCTGAAGGATCAGATATCAATGAGATACGGCCTTCCTGCTCCCACTTGTGGCATAGTCAACGTGACTTGTTAAGTCTACTGCAGTTCAAGTAGTACGACATACTTACCGTGTCTCCCACGCTTTTGGTAAGCAACAAACTTAGAAGTGTCCTTGTACAGTAACTTACGTGCCAACACCTGGCAAGCCCGATCCTTCTTACTCCAGGCTCAACAGCGTATGAGAGTGCAAAGAACCTGCTGGTTAATTCTGACGGAAATCCATTCGAATCTTCCTCCAGGAAGTTCAACGTGCACCTAGTAGAATTAGAAGTGCACCATGTCCGGCTGCACAACAATCCTCTTGTTCATACTCTTGTTCTTCTGTGTCAGGTTATTTTCTGTCATATTCTCTTACAGATGCCTCAGGCTCCCCCCGGCAAACCCCATGGCTCGACAGACCCGCAGTATTGCTATTTTTCTGGGTTCAGGTAAATTCGAGCATTCATTTACCGGTCCCCCAGGATAGTTTGACCCTGTCGATTGCAGGGGGGCATACCAGTGAAGCATTGAAGATGGCTTCCGCACTTGATTTCAGCCGCTATTCTCCACGGACTTACATAGTCAGCGAAGGGGACGCATTCAGCGCACAGAAAGCTCTCGCCTTGGAACACATTAAGGCTACTGACCATGTTTTCTCCGACGTACGAAATCTGCCGGATGTTTCAAATTTCAATCTGACTCGCTTTAAAGGATCAACCGCAGTATAAGCTCTTGACTATTCCCCGTGCGCGTCGCGTCCATCAGTCATTGCTTAGTACACCGCCAGATGCGGTCAAATCACTACTAGCTTGCATGTATCTTGTCTCAGTTCGCCCATTGTTCACGAAAGGAGCTTTCCGGCAACCATTCGCGGACCTTCTGATCCTCAATGGCCCGGGAACGTGTGTCATTCTATGCGCAGCAGTTCTTCTGAATAGGGTAAGTTCTAGATTTCTTTCAAGGCATGCTCGCATAATTTTGATTCGTGATTCGGCAATACCGATCCAAATCAGCTTATCGGACTACCTAGCCCACGGGTGATGTACGTTGAGTCTTTCGCCCGTGTCAGGTCTCTCTCGCTTTCTGGAAAGCTGCTCTATTATTTTGCCGATCGGTGAGATTGTCGTGTTATCTACGGGGAAATTGACTTATCCGTCTTCTAGTTTCGTGGTTCAGTGGCCAGATCTTGTGCAACCCGACGGTCGAGAGGATTACCGCGGATACCTTGTATGATTTTTACACGGAACCCAGTAATTGTTATTTAATCGATGAGACTCGTTGATTGTTGTCACACGACGTCGTTGCCGACTACTTAGTACTGACTACTCGACTTTGAGGCTAAGCCCAGTTTGTCACATTATGATTTCCCCAAGCACTGGATTTTTTACGTTGTGTACAACTTCAGTTCTTAGACGACACCGCCGAAGAACATTATCGCTTCCCTGCTTGCTTGGCAGCGTCGATAAACACACGCGTCATTAATATCTATTGATCACTTCGGTTCATCGGTTCATGAGACCACGTTGACCTTCGAGGCGTTTCTGTGAGAAGTCTTGGGTGCTACAATGATGAAATGGAGTAAAACTACATTCACATCGTCTCCACAACATGAACAATTAGGCTACGCCAAGCTGAGTCACGTTGAAGCGTGAGGGAAAGCAGGGTGTTGCGAGTAGAAACTTCTACTTTCTTGTCCAACGATCTTCCCCATTACTTCCGCCTCTTCTGGACGGGCTGGCGCTCCTGCCGCGGCCCCCCTCCCTTCGGCTCGGCTCCCACCCACCACCTCCACCTTCCGTCTTGGCAGGATGGAGTCTCCTCTCTAGTCTTTGTCCTGCGCGGAGAGACGATACCAGTTCTTTCGAAGCGAGGCGGAGATGCATGAAATTACAAAAACCACCACGGTTACATTCACCGTTCTCATTTTGGCGACAGCAGGCTTCCCGGAAGTCCGTCACCGGAGAAAGTTCCGCATACAGCGGGCGTCCTGATAGGCGAAAGTTAGGTGGATATCCGGATCATAAAGAATTTCATGACCAACCTGCATACCACCGATCATTTAAATTGTCTACAGCTGCCTGTGCCTCGGTTTCCCACTCGTACCGAGCGTAAACATTCCCAATTAAATGGTCCCCGACATTGTCGCAAACCTAATGGAGTTGAAGTATCACGAAAGTGTTAAACCAAGGATAGTTACTTACATGTAATTCCAACAAATGTCCGAACTTTGCTAATTCGCAATACAAATCTTCATACACGGCATCAAATCCTTCTTGTAGCTCGGCCTCGGTGAGCTTGCAAACAGGATCATGGGCGGGATTATGATACACGTTTGGAAGTAAGATCGTTTGTGAAAAGGGTGGCCTTATGTGCTTCCTTGAGCATCTGTCGCCGTGTCTGCAAGCACCAATCTAATCATTGATTGTGAACAGCACGACTTGTGGGCGACAGCAAATCACAACGTACCTTGTAGTAGAAAGAGCAATTTACACGATCTTGCTCTGTTCCGAAGATGTTTGCCTAGTAGATAGTGTTCAATGATATAACTAGCAACAATAAATTATTGACGCTCACCAAGTGAGATGCCATATTCGATGATACGATTCCAAGCCACGAAGAGTGCTATTTAGTTCGTTGGAAGGAACTTTCGACGAGTGCAACAACAGAGACAAATGAAGATCGCGGAGTCTCAAAAATTATTGGATGAGTAAGCATTAAAGTACTAGGTATCGAGGTCAGACTACAAGTAAGTACTAGGAGAAGACACATTGAATTCGCACAGCTGCTCACATTTTCGCTCAACCCGTGCAATATGTAATCACCCCTCACTGCAACTCTCATTGTGAATGCGTAACTGAGTCAGTATTTGTTTTATTTTGTTTCTCCAGACTTTTCTGGGCGATTTTGCGGCTCAAGAAGGTGTACCCTTTGTCCCGCTTCGGATTTTTGTGTCATTCAACACATCCGATGATTTCCACCAATAGTCAGCCAGTTCATCTCAATTGATGTTTGATACCTTTTTTTAATTCTAGCACACGCGTTTCATCTTTTCTGATTGGAACCTATGCCCTCCGAGTCCAAGGGACATATGGAGCTTCGAGATCAAAACAGGCTTCCTGCTTCCTTGACATATGTCTGACTGATGGAAGATCCTTGTTGAATGGAGCTCCAAGTGGTCTCTGGCCCAATGAAAATATTCTGATATCAGAAAATACCAACCAGAATTTCAAACCTGTAACCCAAGAAAGATGATTGACATCGGTGTCTTCTCGCACGACCCCATAGCTGTTTTAAAGACTATTCCACCTCCAGAAGAAGTGCAGGGTTTAGCAACTTCCTTGCGGCCCGCGACGTGATTAATTGGTTTGTGGGAGTGAAGTTTTGACCAGTCAACAAGCCAATCAATACTCTAGTTGTTGCTTGAAACATATGTAGCTGACAGCTGCCCCTTAGAACAACGTCAAAAGTTAAAATTACAGGGTGTTTCTGTTAATAGATCACAATTAGATTACTTATCGGGAGGCTCTGAAAATCCTGCGTTCGGTTTGAGAAATGTTGCTTTATTGGTAGGGACGAGCGCGTGGGATGTATATAGCTCCTATGGAACAAGCATGCGCATCTACAGTGTGACCTCCTTGATATGGAGGAAGTGCAATACAATTACAGAGATCATATCGCTCGTCGGTATATTGTACAATGCCCACTACTAGCATTCGTCGCACTACGTAGGGAGCGGTTCACGATTCTACACGCAAGCAAAAATAGCTGAAAAGATCAAATAATTGTAATCACAATCTAAATGAGAAAAACTCCATTCAAGTCAGCCCCGTCGTGAAGGCTCCCAGGACATGAAGGAATCTTCACAAACAGATGACGAATCCGACACGGATGACATGATGTCCCAGGAGCGAATTCCTTGCAGAGTCTGTGGAGAGACTGTCGAAGCAGGCATAGTGCGGCCCAATGCTGTACCGAAAGTAGACAATGGTGGAATGAATTTATGAGAGAGCGGACGTTGTTGAGGAGATATCTGATTGATATCGTTAGGTGGTGTAGTAATATTGCCCAGTGTCGTCCTGTTGAATGATGGTAAGTTGATGTAGAAAACGTAACCATGGGTAAACTCACGTCGCAAGAGCGTCAAGTTCCATAATTCGTTGGTTAAGGGCGCAGTTACTGGATCCAAGATGGTGATATGCCGACCTGCTCAGGATGTCCGCAGCTTTACGCAAGCGGAGAGAAAGCTCGAGCACTACATTATAGCTCGATCCTTCGGTCAAACAGCCACAATGACCGTGTTCGGAAGCATCGTAGCGATATTTAGACCTGCAGGTATCGTCGAGATGATTGGCAATAGCGCTGTGTCCCAGACTATCTTCACATCCTATCAAACCCGGATAAGACATGAAAATAGAATCAAAGTCGAATCCTCCGGCGAGCGGTTGTTCTCCAGCAATAAGAGCTCGAGTTTGTGCGTACTCATCAGTCGGCGTCATAATAGAAGGGGAGGGTGTGCTCAAGGGAGATGATATGCCACTGAAGTAAGGAGAGTATGACGCAGATGTGTTTGTCAAGTCGGCGGGCGGTTGGGAAAAAGTCAAGGCAGGATGTGCATGTGGGGGGGATGGAAGCTGAGGGGACGGATGTGACTCATCACTAGCGCCTGCATTAGAACAAGCTGTGCGAGATGGAGAGGCGCTTGATGGAGAGGTGTTTTTTGTCTCGGTTTGTTGTTCGGTTTGTTGCTGCTCAGCAGCTGAACGAGACTGGGAGCGGGCATGCCACTTCTCAAATTCTACTTCTGGTGTCGAGCCCGCTTGAACCCAGCGAGGATGGGGCTTGTTCTTCAACTGTTATGGATATTTGAGCACAAGTCTTCCTTGAGGTATGATCAAACAAACCTCGCGTATTACCCCTTCGAGCTCAGCAACTCGTTGACGAAGGTGCGAGCTTTCGTCTTGAACGTCAGTTCGTTGGGAAGGATCATCCACTTCGTAGACACAAAGGCCAGTCTATTTGACACTTGCCATTAGACAAAAGGAGCACGTCTTTTGTGTAAAGGCACTTACCAGACCTAGCTGTGTGCAGCGGCCACAAGGACGCTTCCGGTCGCACTGTTGTACAATGTACCTTCAGAATTTCTCCTGAGTCGATGTACCAAGTGTACGTACCATTCTCTTGGATGTGTGGCAATTAAGACATGACTGAGTTGTGCGATTGCGTCGACGCTTGCGATGATCACCCTCAGAAGCGGGATTGGCATCTGAGGTGGTCCGCTTTTTGCGAATAGCCTTGAGTTCTGTGGTCATACTAGAAGTTGGGGGGTGGTTCTAGCTCCATGAAGATGATGAGATGGGAGATATTTGTAGTTGCTCATCACCGCCTTGGCTTGGCATCCCGAAAAACTTAACCGTTGACGCAAATCGTAATAGAAAACCGGCACAATGATACGGGGCGAGGATTCAGGACGCTAAATCTGATAAGGTCAGTCTTAGTTAGGGAAAACAGACGAAAGGAAGGAAATCGGCGCCGCGCTAATCTTCCCATCAAGATGGAAAGATCAGAACACGAACCACAAAAGGACGTGAGAGCGTTAAGAATGACTGCATGCAGTATACGGTTGTGTATCGTATAACGTTAACCACTCGTTGCTGTTTTGAGCAGATTGGAGCAAGAAAAGGCCTAAGTCCGCTCCGAAGACCTGACTTTCGGAACTGACAATTCATATGTCAAGTCATTAATACCCAGGACGCGTTATCCCTATGTGGCTTCGCCGTTAAGATCTACGGTCGATTGCAAGCTTGTTCACTTACCTGCCTCAGCGCTCAGCATGGTCACTAGCGACAATTCTTTACACACGCCAACACAGCGTACGGCCGTGACACTCTACCAATTGCCGACTTCTCCTGTCGGTAAGGTTCGGTATGTTAGTTCTCCTTGAGGGTCACCGAGGATAGGTTTGGTGCTCACTGCTTACTGTTACATGTTGGTAGGCTAGTAAGACCTTAGCATGTTCGCTCTCTTCGGGGGTCCCCGAGGTCCGGTCCGGGTGCTTATTGTTAGCCATATTGATATTTACATAGTAAAAAAAAACGCCCTTATCAGCAGGTGGTAATGGTGACGGTACGATCCCATCACAAGAGCCCGACTCCCGACTACAAAACTAACTATGTAATAGGCTGCCAGCTAACGTCGAACTCAGCTATCATGAATTCGCGCGGCTTGTCCGCTCGGCCAAATACGACCGTTGATGTGATGAGCATTGACAGGCATGGACTTGGGTCATCATCTTTTCCGATCATCGGGCGTCGTTTAACACCAACAAAAATAATAGGCCCAAGTATGGGATGTTTGGTGGGAACAACTCTACCTGAAAGCTCAGTTTTCAACATGTAGGGTCCGAGGTGCGCCCAGTCCAACGCCTATATTTTTGTCATTGTTGCAACGTTGATTGGTTGAATGGTCTCGAGCAATCATATCCAGAGTCTTAATCCTTCCATTCACGACCTTATGCGCCAGCCAATGACCACTGGGTACCTGAGCATTGTGTTTTGGTATCTATGTAAATTTATGGTGCGCACGACTTTTTAAGTTGGGCACGGCGCCTTACTTCATAGTGCCTGTCAAGTTGCGAGAATTGTTCTAAAGGCTCAGACAAAGGACCTTGAACCAACTTTACTTGCCGCATTCTATCAGGTTCGTATGGGCTTGCTCGTATGACGAAGAAGAAGGGTGAGTTGGATGATCATGCATATGATGAATGATTTGCTATTGGATGGACACTAGCAGGTCACGTGTCGAATTTCATTTTCATCATTTAGTATTGCCTTCTCGGAGCGGAAGCTATTTGCTGCAGGCGACATAACCCAGATATGGGCCAGGTTGTGATAACGCTGGATTGCATTCCTCCGACATCAGTACCTTATTTTACCTTGTACTGTTTGACATCTTACAGCATCCACACTCGTCGGCGTCGCAACATACTTTGATTGACAATGACCCCATTGCTACGTGCTCATCCAGATCCCCTAAAGCATACCCCACTCTATAAGCTCTTTTCCATCACAGCCGCCTTGGAGCTAAAATGGCTTTGGAATTGTGTGTCCGCGGAGACGTTTGAGTGTTGCCCTTGCTTTGAAGGCACCGCATGCGTCCGAGTCAATCAAGAGGCTCTTAGGTGAGCACCCGACATCCGGACATGTGATTGGACTTAACAGGTACTGAATTTAGAAAGGGAAAATAATCAATGTTACTGCATATTCCCTTCTACCGTCCGGAGAGAAACATTGGTCTACTCACACGTAAGCTAGTAATCATTGCAAATTTCTTCACCATGCGGCTATCGCGGCCTGCGACTTTGTTGTCGCCGACATATACGACCGGTAGACTGCAGACCAGAATGCGAATGCCGCCGCGGTGCCGGTACTGCACCCCTGAAGGTCAGCATACAGACGAATCCACACATAGGACAGTCCCACCATGTTCCAGCGCGCTACGTCAACACGAAGTGCCATATCATAGGTGATTTCTTCTGTGCTATCGTCTGCGTTGCCAGAAAGTTGAAAGAATTCTATTTGAGGGAAAGACCGCGTGGACGTTTCGCATCGACACGAAAACACTAGTATGCATGGATATGAAGTCCCGCGTGGCATCACGTTAGTTCATGCCCAGCGAGTCCGCACGTATCGCGTGCTCATTTTACGGTCCATGCCGTGAGCATCTAGGCATGGTCGATGTCGCTCGTTGTGTCATGAACCGCAACTGCACTTGATCATAAACATCTCTGGATAGTTGTGTCCTACGTTACCCGTGTCTGTGCCTCCGTGAATACTGCAAAATCGTTATGGCGCGCTCAACATCCGTCCGAGGCGAGCGTTTACGACCATCGTTTGATCGCCGTCTTTGAAATCAGGATGCAGGAAAATGAAGAAACCACCGCCGGCTGCATAAGTTGTACGTTTGCTACCTTGTATGGAGTAATGCACACTCACTGTTTACACTTACCCGTTATGTAGATTGTACCGCCTGGAAGTGTAACACTTGTCCTGGTAAAATGGCTCATTTAGCAGGGGTATTGGATGCAAATTTGAAAACAATGCTTCTGCCAAGCTCCTTCTCACCAAGCTTGTGAAGGAGTGAGGTTTCGCGCTACTTTTCGAACTTCATCTGAATCCCCCTCACGCTCTCAGACCCACTCCAAAGAAAAACAACTCACCAATGTTATCTGTATCGACCGTCACATAGTGATGGCTCGTAGATCGTACTGCAGTCACAACGCAACAATATTCATCTCATTGTTTTTTTCCTTTATTTGATACCGTAGGCAAATGTGATTGTTGACAGTAAGTATTTTACTGCGCTCAGTTATTGACACTCGAATTCATCTCATTTCAAAAAATCTGAAAAGCCTGGCCTCGTACACTTAGGTGTACCTAGGAACCCTGAATTCGTGTTTCACCTTTCGTCTTCCGATGCCAAGTCTGATTTGTGAGGGGAATAAGGTTTTGCTATTAATCAGATATCACAAATTGTGCACGCAGTCCACTGCGAAGAAGCGGTGGGAAGGAGCCTGTTTTCCGCCGAATACAACTTTCCGCTCAGCTTAACTTAGTATAATATTGTTACCGAACCGGCCCTCCCGCAAGCTAAATTCGGAGCAGACCTTATCACACAATATCAACTTGGTATCTACTGATCCACTGTCATATATGTGGATCAGCTCCTGGGGACTGCGTCAATCACTGTTTTTATCAAGCAATCATTGTGGCCGCCGGTCCATTGTCACGTAGGCTTCACGCAGGAACCCGAAAAGATCGTAGAAGGCACTATAGTTAATACTAAGTCTATAGCGAGTAGCAAACTCTCATCGCTTCGCAAATCCCACTTGTCCGGCTCCTCTCCACTCCTTCTCATGGATGGTCTTTGCCTTGGCATACTTTCCTAATGGTTGTACTTACATATAGTCATTTCCGAACGAAGTCTTGCGCCGTCGTACTAACATCGTGCCTCAAGTGCGCACGATCGTTATCTTTGACTCATCAATCTGATCGTATCTGAGAGCCAGAAGGTCTGATGATAATCTAGAGTGCTCACAGGTGTTCACCGATAGCGCAATTGACTCCATAGCTTCACGGTCATTAAGGCGGCAGTCAATCTGTAGTCTTGAATGCTGCAATGAGCCCTCACTAAGTTCCCCCCCCTTCCAAGCTAGAAGTTTAGTCTGAGCTCAGGACTAGCTGAAGATGGCCGTTCTCAAGAACATTTCTCAAGAACCTATTCGAAATTAATTCAGCGTCTCGCCGGAGAAATTTCTAGAATATAGAGGAATGAACACTAGAACAGAAGCGGTAGAGTTCCCGAGAGAATAATCGCTAACAACTCTTTGCGCAAGGGGCCGCGGCGGTGTGCCTGCGGTGGCCAAAGTGAACTTGCCTTTTTGACCATCCTTGCAGGGGAACCTCCACAGTCATTTTAATGTTAAGGTAGCCGGGAGTCGGGACCGATGGCCAAACATGACATGCTCTCAGGCACTGTCAGCGGAAGTGTATTTAGAGTGATGATTAAATAAGTCAATCTGCAAAAATACTCGTGAATTGGCGCAGAGGGAGACACGAACTCAAGACCCGTCTCCGATAAGCCGGGACGTCCCGACTATTTGTCCACCGGACCCAGCCCGATTCCAGCGAACTGGGAACAACAGTAGGCTGAGTGAAATACCTAATGGGCGAATGAGAGCAGACCTCAAGACGCACACAGAGACGGTGGAATAGTTGTCTGCGCAGTTCAGGCGACGGGAAATAGATGGCAAACATGGTCTTGAAACCATTCACAGATATCAATCAAAAGCGTGTGATTGATAGAGGAAAGTATACGTAGGGCGAACACCCATCATAGGTTCCATCCACTGGCTTGTTGAGCAGGACTACCCCAGCCCTGTTGAGCAGACGACCCCCAACCGCTGCCGGATGCTGCATTCGGACTTGAAGCTCCCCAGGCTTGAGCTGGACTCGTCCCCCAACTGGCACTGGGAGCTCCTCCCGCGTTTTGGGTGGGACTTGTTGCCCATGCACTGGTATTTCCCCCAGTGTTTTGTGCTGGGCTAGTGCCCCAGCCACCGCCACTAGTGCTCCAGCCGCCACCACCAGCGGGACTTGCATACCCGGCACCGGAGGCGGCATTCTGGGCCCATCCGCCGCCACCTGATTGGGGCGCCCAACCACCAGCAGTGGAAACATGACCATTCACCCCAGCCTGTGTCGTATCTCCGCCAGTCGGCAGCTCTACTCCTTCCTTCAATCCGAGTATTAGATTTGCAAGTTTTGTCTGCAGCTCTGCAAGACCCTGTACCATGGTAATGGTAAGGAGTGAGGGAAGAGTAAAGGCGAGTGAGTTTGCTGACTGTACCGAAAGACAGATTACGGGTCCCGCACCTTCATGATCACTTCCTGGGGTCCAAGGCTCCCGTCCGTCTCAACCTCAAAATAAAATTTCCGTGGCTTCGCGTTGAAGTCAAAAACTTCGTCATCTCTTGGTACCTCTTCTTCCTTCGCATTTTCACCGACAGGCCACTCAGTCCGTGGATCGGCCTCATGCCAATATGTCGTGTGTCGCAATTTATTGTAGGGATCGTATTCGAATGCAACTGCTGAACATGGCGACCACTTCGCGTGTTCCTTCGCTATACCCTGTTATAACTGTGAGATCACGAGAACTACCTAAAGGTGGCCGCACACCTTTTTGGCAACACAGCGTAATTTAAGCTCTTGACCCTTCCGTATTTTGCAAATGAGGACTGGTGGTACATCAGCCTTGTCTGAGTAGCCACCAAAGTAAGCATATGAATCCACAAAAAGAGTAAGGTTGTACTTTTCCCAACCGGTTGTCCAAAATCTTCTCCCCTTTTCGTGAGCTCGTCGCCAGGATTTTCGCCGTCAGTATAGGTGGGCGGTATGACCTCGAGATGATTGCTAGTGACGTCCATTGTGCGATTATCATTACACGAAACGTCCAGTCTTAGCTCTATTGAGCAATACTGACAACCAGACAGACACAAGCAATCCTGTACAAAAATCGGGAGGTTGACTAGAGGTGAAAGCACATCACGTACTCGAGTGTATCTTATGCCTTCATCGCAGTTTGCGCTCACCAACGGGACCATTCCAATACGATGTGCTATGAATTCATCGGGTAACACTGTTGTATTTGCTTCTACTTCGACCATGTCGACGGCTAGGGGAAATTAGCCAAGATACACAGTATCGCGTATTTGAGGACACCGACCGACGGTTGGTATATCTGCCTGTACTACGCGTCGAAAAGAATTTGCGAACCTGTGCGTTTGTTCAGCAAGGTTCATCACATACAGCTGCTACGCGTACGCAAGGTCGACATTCTCAAGCATAAAATTCACTCGGTCCTGCTTGTAATCGCGTATTCGAACAACGGGCTCATTGTCCTCATATGTCTGCATGATTGGTTGTAGAATGGACGGCCTTCAGTCAAGTATTACAGTCGTGGTTTGAGGGTAAGCCAGATCTCAGCAAAATCCAATGATTTCAGGAAAGAGGACCCCGTGCACCCAGCAACTGGTACCAAATTATTATTTCAAAAAGATAACAGGGCAGAAACTGATTACGAGGTGTTAAAGCTTTGCTATGATCCGCTGATTCTCGTCCTTGATGCGCACAATCGCCTTCCCCCATGTCTGTCGTTTCTCCAGTGCATCCAACCCTACTGTGACCTCGTCTAGGGAGAAAATCTTGTCATATAATATAGGTTTAATGCGACCAGAAGCAAATAGCCTATCAATATCATTAACAGGCGAGCGACCTCAAACAACAGATATGTTACTCGCCCTAACAGTTCCTCCCATACTATTGGAATGCGAGATGGTTCCTTGTCTGTCCAGATATCAGTCGCTGTTTAAACTTGAGGCAATGTAAAACGTACGGGTATACAAGCCCCAGTGGAGGCCCATGACAGTAACATTCTTCAGCAGTACTATGTTTAGCGGAAGCTGCAGACACGCTTGGTAAGCAGTCATAAACGCATGGCAGACAACGCATACCTTCTCGATCTGGCCCCCAGCGAAGCCGATTACGAGAGCTCTCCCTTTGAAGGCGATGCATTTTAGTGATTCTGGTGGAAATCAGAATTATAGCTCCGTATCATACCCGCGAAAATAGCACTCACCAGCAATTCGCCCGACTGGATCATAGACAACATCTACGCCTTTGCCACCCGTGATCCTCAAGACTTCTTTCTGCCAGTCCTTTGCCAAGTAGTTTACCGTATAATCAGCTCCCCCGTACGTCTTACAAATGTCGAGTTTAGACTGTGATCCAGCTGCTGCAATAACTGTAGCGCCCAGCGCTAATGTATACGGTGAATTCAAAGACGGAGGGACAGTTTCGATGGGGACAAACCTTTGGCCAATTGAACAGCAACAATGCCCACACCACCAGCAGCCGCATGAATGAGGACAGTTTCGCCTGTGACAGATCGTTAACACATGAGCGAGACGTGCTTAATGACTGGATCCACCTGGCTTGAGATTTGCACGACCAAATAGAGCCTCATAGCTAGTCGGCCATGTAATGTGTAGTCCTAGCACATGCGAAAGTTTGAGTGAGTGATCGTAGTTCGTGGCTCGACATACCTGCGCCCTGATCGAAAGTCAGGTTGTCCGGAAGCCGATTCACAGCTTGCCATTTGACAGCCACTCTATCCGCAAAGCATCCCTGTGCAGTGCCGAATACTCTATCGCCAGGCTTATAGGGACAACCTTTTGGAATCGGAGAGCCTTTGGCAACCTTGCCAGCGAACTCCGCACCAAGGATGAACGGAAATGGAGGCTTAATTTGGTACTTTCCTTGAACTTGCAATATCTGAAAAGGGATCAGAATTGCATTAGAAAACAACTGGCATTGGAGGCGATGCATCTCACATCGAAGAAATTCAGAGCTGACGAGAATACATCCACGAGTATTTCGTCCCCCGTGGCTTCTGGCTCTGGCGCGTCGTCGACAAGCTTGAGCTGGGACGGATGGACCCACTTGTTCACCACATATGCTCTCATGATTAAAGCTGTGAAAGACAATTAGATAAAGACTCTTGAATTCAAAGCATTCAATTCGAGCTCGCGGGAACTGACATAACCGAAGCACCCGGGCTGGCGGCCTTCCGCTGGCCCACATGGGAGTGCCGGAGGTCTCGGCACAGGCTAAGGGTAGACGACATGCGGATTCTACGAATATCACATGATGTGACAAGAGTGTGACATCGTCAAAGCTATGCCGAGCAGGATAAGTTGGTGGACTGTAAGGTGGCATGTAATTACAGTCTTAAACGGGCTGACGAGTAGGCAGGTGTGGAGGTCGTGAAGAAGCCTTGGCAGCGATGCTGGCACTTGAGCCAGCAAAACTTTGTCGGCCTCCTGTTGCACAACAAAGAGGTATCATCCAGATCCATCTGGTACAAACTTATAAGATATGTTCATAGATATATAAAATAAAATGTTGAGTCCATCAATTGATGTACATATGAATACATTGTGAATGTATCAGTGTTTTCGGTCTTTATCACTGGTCCACTGTCACTTGAGCCAGCACCAAAAGAAGTAAGTTGGAGATATTAGTGTTATCTTTACAATCGGTGATGTTAATGACCGACTATTCACTCCCAGCCTTGACAGCAGCACTGCAGCAGTGATTGCTCTCTCTTTTTCCTGATTGGCAAGCTGCTTTTTCTTGGTCTGAGAATATGAGCAACACATTTTCTAGAGGAGAGTGGGTGAGCAGCACATTGGACACCTTTTCCAGTCTTAGCAGCAAATTGAAGAGTCCAAGCCATATACAGCTTATCATGTGTCACTGATAAAACATTGAGATATGATAGTGTACATTTCATGATGTTCCACTGGCATCACACTGGCAGATGATTATATACAGTATTTGTGCTTTCTCTTTGATAAAGTTGTTGGTGGAGGTTATGTCCATTTATTTCATGAACTTGGATGATGAGGATAAATCAATATGGTTTTGTAGCACCAAAATAGTGAGATTTTGCTACTTCCCATTTCTGCCCCGATCGCTCCAAGTTCCAAAATTTCATGTCCATAGAGCCACAGGATGTCCATACTGTGGACAGATCTGCCGTTAGTGCAACTGGAAAAGGGGATGTGATGTTGGACTTACCCAACGGTAAGGGGACCATGTCTGTTACCCTTCAGAACACATTATATGCCCCAAGTATGGCTTTCACACTCATCTCCACCTGTCAAATGACCGCGAGTGGTTTTGTGGTCCACTTTGAGGACAAGATTTGCAAGATCCTGTCTCGTGGCCCCAAGTGCAACATCATCATCATCACCATCCCTCAGGTCGAAGGGCTGTATAGTGTTGCTGCTCGAGCTAAGCACCATGCCCATATAGTGAAAGCCAGACTCACCATCCATGACCTCCATAAAGTCTTGGGACATATCTCCCAGTCGGCCGCAAAGCATGCCGTGCAAAAGGGCCTTATCATGTGTCTCAAGCTCGATCCACATCCAAGGATGAATTCTGCCAGGCCTGCACTAAGGTGAGGTTGACATGTCATCCCTTTCCAAAGGAGTCAGCAAGGAGGGCCGAAGCCTATGGGAACATTGTGCACACTGACCTTTGGAATCCAGCACAGACTCTGAGTCTCGCTGGGTCGAGCTATTACATTAGCTTCATGGATGACTATTCCAGGGAGACCACAGTCATGTTCCTGTGACACAAGAGTGAGGCGCTAGAGGCATTCAGGCAGTACGAAGCCAGACAGCTGTACGAACACTTCAAAATTACTGACCTTGGTGAGCTAAACTGGCTCCTCGGTCTCAAAGTAGTTTGTGATTGCGCCGCACGCACCATCACATTCTCTCAAGCCGCATATGTGCACACCATCCTTAAACAGTTCAATCTCACCGACACCAAGAGCTGCCAAACTCCCATGGATGTGAGTACCATCCTCTCCACAGACCAATCCCCATCAACACTAGCCGAACATGAGGAGATGTGAGATGTCCCATATCAATGAGGCATTGGATTCCTGATGTATGCGGCTACTAGCACGCGCTAAGACATTGCTTTCACAGTCACGACACTCTCACAGTTCATGTGAAACCCCAGACGAGTCCATTGGGAGGCTAGCAAGCATGTCATGCACTACCTCAAGGGTACTGAAGACTTCACACTCACACTTGGAACATCCAATGCAGGACTTGAGGCATATATCGATGCAGACTGGGCATCCCAACCTCACCGCCACTCAATGTCAGGCTACGTAGTATTGCTGAATGGTGGACCTGTTGCGTGGAGTGCCTACAAACAACCACTCATTGCACTATCTACTGCCAAAGCAGAGTACATTGCATTGACTACGGTCACTAGAGAGCTACTCTACCTGCAGCTTCTCATTGAAGAACTGTACGGTGTACCAGCCAGCCCTACTCCTGTCAACTGCAACAACAAAGCCGTGATCACCCTCGTGTCCAACACAGAATTCCATTCCCGCACGAAGCACATCAACCTCTGTTTCCGCTTCATTCGCTCCCACATCAAAAATGGCACCTTTACTCTGCAGTACTGTCCCATGGATGACAATCTAGCTGACACCTTCACAAAGACACTTGCGCGTCCTCACCTTCAGAAGCTGAGAGCTTCAATGAGCCTGGATTCCACTTGAGGGGGAGTGTTGAGTTTGGACATTTCAGAGAATGAACCGCTGGCAGGAAGCGAGATATTAGAGTGAGACATAACGAGCACAACCAGCCTATATGATGAGGCGACACAGTGATGTCGGCTGACGCGTTCTCGATATTATCTTTTCATCGCTATGCCATTTCATATTTCCATGGCACAAAACTAACTACATATAAAGCTATCTGTATTTGCGTGCCAACATCTTAGTTTCTGTCAAGTAACTGAGATGTAAGCCTTATGTTTTCCCTGTCTTCATACACAGCTAAACGCATACCATTCAATACTTTCTACTAGCTTCGTCTCTCAGTCCTCTTAAGCCTCTCATTGCAAGACAAACATGCACATTGGGCATTGCAACTGAGTTCTGCAGCTGAACAGGCATGAATAGGGAAGCAGAGGTGCAGAAGCATGAGGGAATGAAAGCGAGCAAGCAGACAAACATGCAGTTTGAGTGGTAGCAAGGAAGCAGGAGCCCAAAGGGCAGCGAGACAAAGGGAGCATGGGAGAAGCAAGCAAAGCGAGGAATCCATGTAGATGGGAGCACACAGAAAGAAAATAATAAAATTAGTTGGTATAGATCTGGAGATTCACAATAAAATAATTTGTACCAGTCTGATACTCTCATCTCGCTCTGCTTCCCAGATGTCATCTGAGAGAGTACTATAAAATGCATTATTGAAGATCCCAATGTTGAAACCCTGATTCTGGGCTAGACAATCATGCCATTCCTGTTGCATGAAAGCTGCATAGCAGAGCAAGGTTTTCTCTCCTCTTGGATGCATTCGGTGCTTGTGGTTAGTGACGAGGGTGAAAAACAGTGCTAGTGCTTGCTGGTACTTGTCCAGCCAGCCACATTTGTCAATATGAACGAGAAAGCTTGTCTTTGCCATGTTGAACTGTCACCAAGAAAGGTCACAATCCTGCAAGACCTTCTGCGAGGCTCTGAACGACACCATTGGCTTGAAAGCAACATAACCATCAACTTTTTCCAGCCCAAATGAATCTTCTGTGGTGGATCTGGAATTATCCAAGGCCCCTCAGCAACCCTCTGGGCTGAAATACCATAGCTCCACATACTCCATGCTTTTGACTTTTTGCAGGGCATATTGCAAAGGGTGAGGAATGAGAACATCAGCCACAATAGCTTCAGCATCGAAGTTGTTGATTTTGGTTTTTTTCTTCTTCGCTTCACATTGCTCTTCTTGTTCCTTGGCATCCTTTGCAGCATGTTCACACTCCTCCAGCTCTCGCTGTGTATGGTCGTCATCCTCAGTCTGATGTTGCCAGAGGGCAATGCACTCCTAGCGCTCTAGCCTCCAGCCTTCTACCATTTGTTTAAGAGCTTCTTCTCTGGTAGACCCCCCTGCAATAATAGCATTGAGCCATCCTGCATATGCAGGGGACTCAAAGTTTGGTTGCACTTTGAGTGCTGGGTTGGCCAGAATGTGATTCATGTGAGATTGGAAGAAACAAGATGCTTGCCAAGGTTGCCTGGATGAAACTTGCAAGGTCAGACAAGTGAGAAAAGGTAATAGCTGATAGCAGGAGGAAAAGAAAGGAGGAGATATGAAGTTGTCAAGGACAACTGAGCTGAGAATACGAGACCATCACAGTATGAAGGCAAAAATCTGTACTGCATCTGTTGCTCGTGCAAAGACTATACTCTATTCCTTTGCTTGTGCCTCATTATGTAATAGAGCACACAAACTTTGGGTGTTACTAGATAGTCCCACGAGTTCGCGCGTCCCTAGAGTTCGTGCCTTGGCTCTAGCACACACAATTCTGCACGGAATCCTTATTTATGTTGTATATAGGTTCCTCCCAACATAATACACATGACCATGTATTTTTTTTGGCAAAAAATGAAGTGGATCTCATGCCATGGTCGAGTTATGGGTGTTCGAGGCTCATTTTGTGCATAGATGACTCCCTCCAAAGGTCAGATCACCACGGAAAAATCTGGGATGTGATATGATGATTATACATGATTATAGAATGCTAAAATAAAATTCTCCAGGGCTACATGCTTGTCAGAATCATCTGCTGTGAATGAAATACGACCCAGACATGACAATCTATCCAAAGTGTTACAATGAGACTGCATGCATCTAAACTCCGCCATGCCAAAGTGCGGCACAAAAACACCAATGCTCACCTAAACAGCTGCATGGCAGACTTTCAAACGGTGCGGAGTGTGAAAAGGTATGGTGGCAGATGTGTGACATTGTGTGACCAAAAGCGCGAACTCTAGGGAAAACCGCACTTTCTGCGCGGTAAGTCTCCGCTGAACTCAGCACGTCGATTTTCAAAGAAAAAACTGGCGGGCCTTGTACTTTCGATGTCAGGCTATCCATCCGTCGAAAAATTATAATTTTATGTGGATGTGTTGTAGAGTTATAGACGTTTTCCCAAAGAAGCGCAAACTCTAGTGGACATCTAGTAGTAGCAAGTAAAACTTGCCCAAACAAAAGACTTTGTGATATTGTTGCGTGAGAAGCTGTGTGACACCAAACGACATGTAAATGTAAAACTGTGTGCATTGACAAAAACACAATTGACGACGCGAATAACACAATGTAAATCGACAGATGATGGTGTCATTGAAGATTACACAATATTGTCGCATAATTAATATGTCTAAACAATATTTTACACTATCCTAGCCGTTTTGGCCATGTCCAGAGTTCACTGGGCCTCAGTCGTGTATAATGGACTGAATTAGATATACCTAGTCACTATCAGTCTATACATACATATGAACTGTTAGTGATCTAGGTATGGCGGGACAAGAAGAAGTGACTCACCCTCAGTTGTGTATAACGGACTGAGGGAAGAGATGAACCATAAGGTAGCGGGTATATATACAGCCTGGGCTGTATTCCTTCTAACGACTCCGACAAGCCGTGTCGTCCGTGGTCGCATTGCGCACGTGCACACAGGTCAACATATTTTAAACCCCCCCTTTTGATCAGTCTTTGACAAACGATTCTATTAACTTTTGACGCCGCTATCGAGGAACTCAGAACGGTCTGCTGGTAAGTCCAAATGGCTGTGTATTAAGGTTTAAAAGCTTATGTAAAGTTACGCTACATATCCGGAATTCTTATTTTGCACACCCCTTGCTGCTGAGTCTTGCATATCTCGAGCAGCATCTGTGATAACACCACCTTCCTTCAGCTTCAAGGTTGTCTCAAGACATGGTGCGTGAAACATCAAGTTTTTTGACTGCATTCTCGACTGCGCGAACCTTTTGTCGCGGGACACGAGCAGCTCGCATGGACAGAGCCAGCTGGCTGGGCCCGCCTTGACCTACTAATAATCTAGTCGGGCGAAAGCAAATTTAGGGGGCAAAAGCCAACAGAGCGCTGAGGAATATGCGGATGCTTATATATACAATGCGTGTTTCTACATGTCGGTGATCAATATCAATGATCTGTTTTTCCATCAAGATATTATGCATCATGCAAATCCAAATCCTTCCCCGCCCTCGTTGATGGCGAGTAGCAATTGTTGTCGCAACATCTCGTACGAAGAATACTGCGGCAAGTCGATCTGATTGAAGCCTGGAAGTCATTGTTAGAAGACGAAACACACGAATCGCGTAGTCTTACAAGTGTGGGCCTGTGGCAATCGATCTGGATCTCCATATGCGCGATGAATGGAAAATCTCTGAACACCCTGAACACCCTGCAGATCCACAAATCCACCAAGCGGTACCCGCGAGGTACCAGTAGCAAAACTGAGAACCTTGGCTCGCTCTTCTCGATTGAAGGATTTCAGAGCTCTCCACCACCAAACTATCACGGGGTCAGAGCTTGTGTAGCCACTGTACTCGGTAGCTGCGCGCCATTCGTCCACATCGATATCAGGAGTGCCGGAGATGAGCAACTCAAGTTCTTGCTCATTGAACTGAGAAGATGCGTGAGGATGCATACCATAGTTAATCATGAAACACGCGTACAATTGTGATAAGATCATTTGGAATGATCTCCTGGAAGCCCACCACGAGATTCTCAATTTGTTTGCTGATTGAGGAATATAGTCGGAAGTTTGCAGAGAGCTGCACGAACTCTCGCTTGTTCTCTTGTGTTACGGGTATTGACTCCCCACCCTCCTTTAAAGCAAAAATACGATTCACACCAAACTGTCAGAAGATTTAGCCACGGATAGAATATAACAAAGCTAGTCAAACCTCATCCGCCTCTACGCTGAATGTCAAGTCCAGGGGCGTTGGATCATTATCCAGAATCCAGCACAACGAGTTATAGTATTCGGGATCAACCCACTCGACGTCCCGATAGTCCACGGGTTTTCCCAAGAGCTGTCTGTATATGCTCTTCGCAAAGTAGGCGTCTAGGAGACGACCGTCATAAATCGCCTTCCCAATGATGCGTCCTACAAATTTGAAGAAAGACAAATGCTCAGGATTTACCCATGAGTTCTTGTTAGGCTGGTAGGTGAGACGGTCGGCCGCACAAGGTTGGAAGAGAGCGTTATTAGGATCGAACATCTGACGTGCGAGGATCTGGAACCATTCTCGAGTGACACCGCCAGCATCCACGCCCTCTTCGTCATAGAAGCGGACGCTGAGTTTGCCATGTTTGATCTGTTCTCCTGTCTTGCGCTGAAGGTACTGGAAACTATCCTCAAACACTCTGGCTCGGCGCACGTTAAGCTGGAGTGTGCCCTGGTGTTCACGGGGATGCGGGCGACGGTGAAGTTGCTGAGTGAAATAATTTCGTTTGTTGTCGAAGTCAAGGACACGGGGATTATGGACCAGCAAGGAGAATGAGCCGCTCATCAAAGACGGGTTGTTGCGGACCATGAGATTCAGCACCTTGCGATGGGCGTCCGTGAAGGACACGAAGAGATCTTCCATACTCTCCCGAGAAGTCGTTGGAGAGCGAGGGGATGCTGCTGCTCGAAGGCCACGAGCTGCGGCCGACTTTGATCCTACGTATTTGCACACCACCATCAGTGCCTCGATCAGAGGGAGTAGTACAATCGCCATGTGCTCCAGCTCCGGTTTCTCTTCAATCGTAGACAGACAATCTCCTAGGCGTTTCCAAAGAGGTGCGAAATGGAAGGATTCGTAGATAGTCTGCACCTTCTCAGCATCTTCACTTTTCCGAGTCTCGTCCGTCACGGGACCAGCCATCCGAGGCGTATACATATAGTCAATGGTCTTTAGGACACGTAGAAGCTTCGTCTGGTCCGATGATGGTGACGAGAATTTCGGTGCAACGGAGGATGCCAAGACATCATCGCGTGAACTCGTCAAGGTATTCACGAGATCGCCGAGGTCAGTGAGAATGGCATGTCCACAGTCCTGCGCCTTTGTTTTAAGTTCCTGCGCGATGATATCGCGCGCGTCGGGAACGTGAGAGAGATTCTGTATCAAGGCAAGAGACTGCTGGAATGTGCGTGACGAACATTCTCCAACCGCAAGAATGTTCACGATCAAACGTAACACTGAATGAGGAATTTGTGGGGGAACAGCAAGTAAGGGTTTCACATCTGTCTGTGCTTCTGCTGGGATATTAGGCTTGGGAGGTTCAACTGACGCTGCTGTCAATAGGCATCAGACTTCGATGTGGAGCCATAATTGAAAACTGACCAGTTAATTCCTGGGCCCCAGCATCCTCAGAGGTAGTCGGTACAGGTGCACCAGCAGGTGCTGCAGAAGTGGAAGTCTCGGGCGCAACGTCATTTGATTGCTCCTTCTTATCAGATTTAAGACTTGTCAGAGGTTTGGTGACCGTCGACAAGAGTGTCACGACGGAGTCCATTGTCGAGGGTGTTTTGAGGAGGGATTGTCGATCAAGAAGGCCAAGGAGTAGTACAATTGGGAAATGTGTCTGGGGCATCGGTTTCTCTTTGCCTTTACCCTTCCTGGAGGGCATCTTCCTCAAACCGGCCGGGAGTTCGTGTTCGGTCAAGAAGAATAGCGACGACGGTTCATTTGCACTGACGATGTAAGTCATGGCTTCTAGACAACGCTGCACGACGAGGTCTGGAACTGTTTCAATCTGAAAGCCGCCAATCGCCACTGGTGTGCTGAGGTCCGCTGCCGTTTTCACCTTAGTAGCGGCTTTAGGTGTTTGAAGCACCACAGATTTTGGAGTACGAGTCGTCATTTGCGCAAAGCTCTTGTCCACAGCAGCCAGGTCCCCTGGGCCACTTTGAAGAATACTGAGAAGAAGATTGAACAGCTCAGAGCGGGTCTTGCTGTTTTCGCAGATATTGACCAAGATTTTGAAGAGGAGATTCTTCTTTAGAACGTGAGGGAAGAAGAGTAGGCGAACGAGAGTCGCTACCCCAGCCTTATCGAGGAGCTGAATGGCATCACGGGGGGGAGGGACCTTGCGAGGTGGGAGAGGGCGTTGAGCAGCAGCAGTTCTGAGAGCCCGAGCAGCGATACCGCCTCGAGATCCATTTACCTCGTCACGGTAAACCCCAGCCTCTGCGATCATGTAAGACGGTAGAGTTTGCAACAAACCATCATCAGAATCCATTAGAACGACTTGTCGGAGCTGTGGGTCTAAACTAGCAATAAAGCTTGCCGGATCAATATCCGATGCAACTCCCGGAGGGCCTGGCGCAGGTGCAGGCACTGGAGCATGTCTGGATTGCTCTATCCTTTCTTGTTGAATTAGTTCGGCTCTGATTTCTGGTGGCAATGCATCAAGAAACTCTAGACTGATCTGGGAGTCGGCAGGGCGTTCGACCCTGGCTGCGCGTTGATCCCGTACGTGTTGGTTAATGACCTCTTCCCGGATATCGTCAGGTAAGGCTTCGAGGAAAGTCGGATCAATGCCCATGTCAGTGATATCCACCTCGCTACCGTGGATCATCACAGTGACACGCTCGGAGGGAGGAGGTTGAGAAGACCCTGGCACTTCTTCCGCAGCGGATACTCCTTCTCCTGTAGAAGAGGCTTCTGGAGCTGCGACATGCTCGTCAGAATGCGGAGCGGGCGCGTGTATATCATCCATCTCTACATCAGAATTTGAAGCAATGGTGGTTAGATTAGATGCGGGAGGATCGGGTGGTGAATTCGCAATGTTTTCCGGACTTGCATGAGAGGCCACCACGCTAGAACTTGCAGCCTCCTCAGCCCCAGTGCGATCAGCTTCCAACTGGCGTGCTTCCGCTTCTTCTGCCTTGATCTGAGCTTGACGCTTCTGTTGCTCCCTCTGTTGCGAGGCCTCGATGGCGGCTGGGAGCAACGCTATAGTGACATGGTTGCCCAGTCTATTTGCTCTTTCGGAAATGTGCTTGCCATTCAACGTTTTAGCCTCTTCGGTCCACCTTTGTATTGTCAACAACGGATAGAACGCGCGGGAATTGCCATGGGAATCGGTCGGTCGAGACACACGATCCACCCGTACACCATCGACTCTAACCCCAGTGAATAGAGCAGCACCCCTTCGGCCAAGGAATCCTCGACCGTCCACCATAGCACCAGGAGCGACATCCACTCGTATGGCTTCCGGACCATGACGGTCTATGATGGTTTGGAAGATATTGCCTGCATCACCCCCAATGATGTCTTCGATGGAATGTATGAGGTCGTGCTGAACGCCCCCAGCTACGCCCCTGTGGGAGCGGCGAGCGACGCGAGTTAAGCCAACAGGGCGATTCGTCGCAGCAGAAGTATCCAGAAGAAGGGGGTGAATAGTAGCTTCTGGTGGCGCAGCTGGCATATGCCGGGGGCGGCCGAATACTTGCACGTCCTCGCCCGCTTTAAACATGACTTAACTTGCGGATGAAAAAAAAAGTTCCTTGACTTACTGTTACGGCGCCTGCGAATGAAGGGGTCTCGGCTATCAAGCTCTTCGCCCTCGAGGTCAACAGCGCCGGTGAATCTGAATTCCCCGTCTTGAATAATGCCTTGTACGTCGATGACACCCATTTCATCATGGAAACTGAACGACGGGTGAGCGACAGCACCATAACGATGCAAGGTGACTTGCTCTTCGTCATCAGATAATATGTCAGGTTCCTCTCCTTGATCTGCATGAATGACAGCAACTGGCTCTACCGATGATACTCAGCAAGAGGTTTTCAAGAAGCATCGAGGAGTTACCTCCGTGTTCGTCCTCTTCCTCATCCTCCTCTTCTTCCTCTTCTTCATCAGCAACTTCGTCACCTTCGTCATCTCCTCCCCGAATATCCTACAAAATCCGTCAGAGAAGCGAAAACGTCTCGAAAAGTTGTAAACATACTTGCCACATGATCTCTTCTTCATCTACCTCTTCACCAGCCGCAGGTCCATCGTCATCCTCGTTGTCCTCATCGTCCTCATTCTCGACCAAGTCATCTTCCTCGTACTCTTCGTCTTCATCATGCCATTCACCTCCATTACTGTCTTCATCGTCGTCATCATCCCCGCCATCTTCCAATTCATCCTCGGAATCCGACGTCGCTGCGCTATCAGTCTCATCGCCATACTCCATCTCAACGTCGTCATCGTCATCGTCATCTCCTTCGGCCATTTCATCCTCTTGTCCATAATTGATATCTTCCATCTCCTGTAATTACCGTTATTAGATATCAAAAATGGCCTAGAATTCACTTACGCCTCCGAACCTACCGACCACATAACCAAAGTCAGTAGAGGTGGGTGGTGAATAAAAATTTGGACTTACATTCCTAGAGCAGAAGTTCTGTACAGATCGGGAGTCTCTTCTCGATCGTCGTCATCCACATCAATGTTTTCGTCTTCATCCTCGTCCTCGGAGACTACGCTTTGAGAGACCTTTCCATCGCCACTGTCTTTGGCCTTTTCAGTCGCGCGACTCATCTTGATAGCAATCCGTGTACTTCGTTGAAATAATGAGCGCCTGATCGTGATGTGCATGGTTACACTCACAGATTTTCCATTGGCCTTAGGATTGACGCCACGAGACCACGGACATTGGGGTAGTTCAGGTCAACTTCAGCCAGAGCGCTGGTTAAGATTGAGACAAAATTCTTTTCCAGCATAATCTTCGCAATGTGTGTAGTACTCTCGTCCTGCGATTTGCGGCTGCCGTTGTTGAAGCGCACAGTGAGAAGTCGGTTGCATAGATCCGCCAGAGCGAGAAGGCGCCCGTATCTTGCATCCACATTGTCTTGCAACGTGTACTCCTTGATGGCGCGACTAATGGCCTCTAGAGTGAATTTGCGGACTGAGATCAAGTCCGCGGAGACATCCTTCGATTCCACCCCTGCAGAGCTGTCGACGCAGAGAGCCACAAGTACGGACATCGCACAAGTACAAAGAGAGGAAGCTTGGTTCACCTTTGCAGATGGCTGGGAAGCAATAGTTCTAAAAGTTATGAGGTCGGAAAGGAAGAACTGAAGGACAGCTGCGCGATGTTTGGTAGTGGGATCTTTAGCAGGAGTTGACATTTTCTTCTTCGGAGAGTAAGACAAGAACGCGATTTTGCAGGCATCGTAGGAAAAAAGCAGTTCTGTGAGGCACTGCATAATGAAGCAGCAGTACGAATGCCGATCTTGATCGTTGAGATCATCCTTGCTCGCATCGACGCTCTCGGGGGCGCTCTGTGTTGCATCTTCGTGCTTCGTTGTGACATCATTATCAGAGGAAGAGCGCACATTCTTCATCAACTCGTTTATGAGAAAATGCACCATTGTCTCCAAAGCCTCTGCGTTGGGCCCGTGAACCTCCGGCGGTGCTGGTTGGTCAATCTGCATGTCATTACGCTCTACGATGTCAGTGTTCGCGCCCGACTGTGGAGTCCCAGGCTTGAGGGTAATGTGCTGGACAGCGGAGAAAGGTTGCTGGAGCTGGCACAGGTCCTGAGTCACGTGGATGAATGCAGACGGATCTCTGAGAGCCATTGCACTGCAATTGCGCATGTATCCCGAAACATCGATTATCCTTGTGCGTGGCTGAGAGAACAGCCGCTTTATTTCTTGCTTCATGATATGTTGAAGCACAGATAGCCCCTCAGCGATGTGGCGAAGTATAATCACCGCATACGATTGACCACCAGGAACAGTAGAGCCTTTGAGATGTGAGAAGAGATGCGGGAGTCCGTCACGCTTGATAAGTTCAGATGCTGTTCCGTGGTCCCTTGTGAGCAAGACCAGCAGACGGAGTGTGGACAATAGCTCATCCTTTTGGAGGTCTGGGTCAGCTAGTAACCGGAGGCAGATATTGAATATAATGGGTCGCGCATCGGCATAAGCTGGGCCAACAGAAATGCCAGGAACGGTCACAGGTTCATTCTCTTTTGGCAAAGCGACAGTAGAGGGCTGTTCGCCGATGGTGAACAAAGCCTCCGTCACAAGGAGGTGGGAAGCCAGCCACTTTGGATGGGATGAATCTCCGCGGACAGAATTCGACAAGAGCAGAGCTAATAGGGTGTCCATCAAGCTTTGTCCAAGGGCTTGCGGGAGCGTTGGGGATTCAGAGAGAACTATTGCAAGTAACCGGCATCTAGCAGCCAGTGGCTGCTCATGAGCATCATAAGCCGCAGGAGAGAATGATTGTATATCGTCAATCAATGTGCGAATAGACTGCTCCTGGAGCTCATCAGTTGGGTGCATGAATGCCCGATGAACCTCGAATATCAACGAAGGGTATTCATCAACCAGTTGCAAGGCCTTTCGAGGCAGCTCTTTCTTCAAACTCTCCCTTGCTTCGTCGAGATCTTTCCGTATTTCTTCAAGACCCTTCCCTTGCTCTTCGCTAGTCGATTGAGAAGGCGGGGTGGACTCAGCTGGAGGAGCGGGCGAGGCAGAATCCTCAACATCCATCTCCTCATCAGAGGGATCCTCGTCACCTCCATCCGCAAGGACATCACCTGTCTCGTCTTGCTCCGCGGCAGATCCGTTTGGCTGCGGATCAGGGGGAAATGGATAAGGCTGGCTCAGGAGTAACTCGGTCGCAGCATTGACATTATTATGAGTGCGGGCGAGAGCACGTTCAGCGGCAGAGCGAGGGAATCCCATATCGGTGAGCTGGCGGATGCGATTTTCATCTGGCCCGGCGGCTCTAATATGAAAGCCGCTACCAGTAGGAGGACCAGTTCCGCCACTGAGGCTCTCTTGGGAAGGATCCCCCCTGAACTCTTCATTCTCGCCCGCTGTGACCTCGAGCATAATCTGAACAACCGACCTGACCAACGTCAAAGGGGATGAACGAAGCCAAGAAGCCTCCCAGATACTACGCAGCAAGGGTATGCTCTCGAGGCGAATCCCGACAAGGAAATGATGAGGCTCAAAATAACCGAGTTCCGTATCTTTCTTGTCCCGAGTTGTGACTAGTGACGTTTGGCCGGACTCGATGAGCGGCTTTGAAGAAAGTAATGGGTGCAAGAGGTTCAACGCAACCTTCAGTCCTCCCTGCGCATGAGCGAGTTCCTGCTGCATAGTCTCTGTTCGATCTTCAGGTTTCACTGCCGTTACGCCATCGTTTAAGTCAGTGAAGTATTTGCAGATTCTGAAAATGGCTTCCAAGCCCTTTGTACGCTGAAAAGCAAGGAGCAACACGGTATGAAGAGTGGGATTCATCGTCCGCTCTGCAGTGCATCAGTTCATGTACACAAGAGGGGGGCGATTGGTACATACCGTCCACAACTAAAATCGTCACAAGTCCTAACATGACGCTGTGATAGTCTAAGCAACAGACTTGATCGCCTACGAAGGTTACAGTGAGCAGACAACCGACTTTGAGGGCAAATTTATACCTTCGACTTCGTATTTTAGATGCTCCACCATGATTTCTGCAATAGTGACTGATGCAGATAGAATTTGCTTCTTCTGAGTTGCATCAGGATTTCGCCTCGCATAGAACAGCTTTACGATAGCTAAGGAAATACATCCAGTCAATTGCCTTGAAAGGTATGCAGAACCGTAAAACGAACCCTGGAAAAAGGGGGCCAAAGCGCTTGGAAGACCATGCGTTAGATGTTTGAGTGCCTTGGCATTCTTCTCTCGCGCGGTGTCTATTTTCGGCGATGTAAGCGACGACGACTGCGCAGGTATCGACGCCGATCCCGATTGAACACCGTTGGGAGTAACGCCAACATTTGGCTCTGGGAGAGACACCGAACCATGGCTAGGTGATCTCCCCAGAGGAGATCCCTGACTGCTCGGACCTACCTCCATCCCCTTTGCCACCATGTCAGCTTTAAACAAGATGTTCTCCCACACCGATGCCCGGTGGAGAGCGCCTAGCTCCTTGACGACTTTCGGCGGATCGCTCATGAGAGTCTGAAGAAGTCCAATTGCAGACCTTCCATGTGCATAGCCAGCAGTGGAGAAAACGTCGGCCAAGATAGTGATGCGGATGTGAAGGGTCACTAGGCTCCGGAATTGTTGGTTTGCTGCACTTTCATGTTCCTCTGTAAAATAAGTTTGAGCAAGCTCTCGCAATTGTGTCTGGGGAGAAGGATTACCTGAAAGATCAAGGAACGGCGCCAGCTTGGAGTGGGACTGAGGAGCCGCCCAGAAACTTTGGGAGTCAGAGAGAGAATTTTCAACGAGTTTTGAAAGATGGTGAAGTGCCTCGTTGGGTCCTACGTCCGCCATCGTCCGAATAACTTGTACTAGCGAGTCCGAGGCAACGCTGTTCGCATAATCATATGGAAGGCATGGCAAGGCAGTGAGCCCGCCAATACGCTCGAGACCTTCAACATTCCTGATGAAATCTCTGCAATGTTGCGTATGTTGGAATAGACCCTCAAGAAACTGCCAAGAACAAAGTACCGTGAATACTAGTCTCGAGAAGAGGTGTGCAAAACTCACTCGGCACAAGATATCAATATAAAGAACTATGTTGTTGTCATGACTCCTCAGTGAGTCGTCGTCAGACGTGTCCTCCTGAGCGTCAGAACCATCAACGTCACTTTCCATCACGTCCATCGGGATGACGCCGTCCTTGTCCATAGTTTGGGAGGCGAGCATGAGACCATACCATTCTTTCTTGTCCTCAGGAATTACAAAAGTATTTCCAAGATCCTCGATTTTACTCAGAGCAGACTTGACAGCATCAAAAATAGGAGTTTTCAGCGTTGGGTGGTGGCGAATCAACTCGTCAATGGCGGTGCCCATTAGAACAGCATTTTCCTTTTCACGAAGAACTTTGATATGGCTCTCAGAAGTAAAGATCGAAATGATGCCAGGTATGACGCTTGGGCGAGTTGCAAGCTGATCCTGACCAACCTGATTGAGGCAGAGTGCCCCAATTGCATTGGGAATAGCTTGGATAAGCTGAGGGGAGGCGTAAGTTAGTGTAAATTGGTGACGAAATAGTACTCACTTCAATGACAGGTTCCAAACCTGCTTCAATCACCTTGTAGAACACCTGAGGCAAACCTGCTTCCTGAATTGTCGCAAGAGACGTCGGCTCGTTATGAATAAAAGTTGCCATTATGTTCATGGCTTTCATCATCATCACTAAACCAAAGATCCTGCATAAAACACAATACGCTCACCAAGAGGAAGAAGATTAGGACCAAACAGGCCACGATACTCCATGATCTTCTTGATTGATTGCGGCAGGGTGGAATCAATCAGGCCGCGCAGCCCTTCAGATGTGCCCGTTGACTGCATCATGCGATGTATGGAGCGTAACGTGTGTTTAAGCACGGCGGCCCTTGGAACCGGAAGTTGTCCTGCAGCTATGAGCAAACTTTGTTCTACTCTTGACTCGCAATAGTCACTTACCGTACGAACCAAACAGGTCCTTGGAGCGCTCGTTTCCGTACATCGTGATATCAAAGTCGACCTCGTGCTGGTTAGATTTCAGCGAGTCAATGATCGACAGAAGGGCGATGCAATACTATGCTTACTTGGATCCGTGCCACCAAAACTTCGACCCCACGACAGTTTGAAAACACCTGAAACGCATTTGAGAAGGCGTAGAGGATGTTATCCACCAATTGCATAGCCTTCGAGACCATCGGGAGTCTCTGAGCTAACCTATTCTCCATGATCTGAACCAGCAAGGGAACTAGTCCTGCGCTGACAAGCATATTTCCCCCGTTAATGTGCTGCGCAAGGTAGGTTACGAAAGAAAGAAGAGACTCGACGAATGTAGCTGAGATTCTGCTGTCTGGACTGTTAACCTCCAGGATAGTCTTTCGCAAAAGGGCCATGATGATTCCGTGGTTGACAGCAGCATTGACGGCGCCCAATACCTCGGTTACTTTCCCTCGGTACCTAGAGATCGAGTCTAGCGCTGAGATAGCCGCTGTCTGCACAGATATCGAAACCCCGCGATCCAACTGGAGAAGTTCAGCGATGTGGGTAGTGAGATCGGGCTCATACAGGAAAAGTGTTGATGACGCTTGAGTCTCGTTGTGCGTATGGCCATAGATGGCGATACAAATCAGTCGTATGGCGACAAGCTCCTCTCTCATAATTTCGTTGCCGGTGGCAAGTGCCTTGGCGGATCGAACGCGACAAAGAAGTTCGAACTTGTCATCGTTATTCAGCGGATGCATCTCCAATACATCCGCCATGACGTCCATGACTACCTTGTTCTTCAGGGTCTCTTCGTCAATGTGAATGGTAGACGCGTATGAGTGCGAAGTGGAGGGTGGAACGGAGAGTTTGCTAGGGCTGGACGGCATAGCTTCAATACGATCGGTTTCCTTCCCCTGTGCCTTCTCTTTCTGGTCAGTTCGATAATAAACGAAACTTACATCACGAGCTCCGGCAGGCAGAGCATCGACTTGCTGTGGGCCGTTCGTACTGACAAGATCCAGCAAGCTTATGCTGTGTTCATGGATATGAGGCCACCGCTTGGAGAGGGAGAGCAAACGGGGCGTGGAGATGCTAAGGGCTGTTGATACTGCGGGCTGAGCGGAGTATTGTTGTGCGGGACGAAGGAGAAGGTTCAGTGCTAGTGTGAGCACGTCAAGATCTGATGTGAACAGTAGGGAATTAAGCCTCTGAGATCGAGAGCATTAAAACGATGATTAAATGCGGGCCGATGATTAAATGGAAAAGACGCACATCATAGGAGCTGAAAGTTTTGCGATTGGTGGAGTTCTCCAACAAAAGCCTTTCAAACCTAAGAATGTGGCTGATTATTTTCTTCGTCGCTGGAGTGAACACGTTTATCTGTAACTTGTCCACATCGTAATCCCGGATGGCTTCCTCTAGAATGACATCGAACTTGTCGAGGACCTTGGTCCAGGCATTGAGATCGGATCGCGGCCATTTCCAGGAGTCAATATCAGCCAAAACGTCGGCAAGATCATCGTTTGGAGTGTTTATGAGCTTTGTGACAAGCTCTGCTACTTGAGGATGCTGGAAACGCCACGACCCTAGTCAGATACCAATTGTTTTGCGTGAGAATGAGATCCAGACTACTGACCGGCGATACCGCCCTCTTAGATTTCTGAGATATCTTCATTGATCCGCAACAAATGCGGGGAAGATGAAATCAAGGCTTCAGTTCTGAAGTAAAGACTCGACTGTAGAAGATAGGAATCTCAATGGAGGGGGAGTTGACGACGTAACATGTCCAATAATATATTAGGAAGGTACTTCCCACGAACGCGTCTTCAGCCACCTCCTACAAGTGTTCAATCTACGCCGCGTTCCTACCACCAGTCGCCTACCACTTGACACCTTCTAACACGTTCATGCCCAAGCGCAAGAGCCCAAGCGGTGATGAAGACGAAGACTATGAATACTCTGAGGACGATCAGCCAAAAACCAAAACCAAGGCAAGCCAAGTGCCGTGTCTGTGATGTCATACTCATCAACAATTTTAACACAGAAAATGCAGGCTTCAAAGGCTACCGAGCGACATTTGACTATCAAGAAGCCAAAAATTATTTCTTCAGGCAGCCAAGTGCGCGTTTTTTTTTGTAACTACTGTACCTTGCACCCCTGATTCCAGTGCCACTACTGGTCATCAGTCTCCATCAGGTTTGAACAAAAAGTCGACCGATGACAACAACGTGGAAGTTTTCACCAGTCCCGATGGTGAAAAATATGTTCAGCTGGGCCAAAAGAAACGCGTAACCGTCCGTGAGTTCAAAGGTCAACCTCAACATTACGTGAGTCACAAGCATGTTGCTGACGAAAAGCAGGCAAAATTCTTGTCGATATTCGTGAATTTTATGGCAAGGACGGGGAGGACGAAAAGCCGGGAAAGAAAGGAATTTCCTTGAATTCAGATCAGGTCAGTCTACCGATTTTATGCTAAGGTATCCCCCAGTAACACCCCGCAGTGGGCTGGTCTGAAAAAGAGCATCAACACCATCGATTCTTTCTTTGCAGACTGCAAGAAATGACATCTAGGACTCTATCTATACCGAATGTCACGACCTAATCATGTGTATCATACAATGTAACTAGTAGAGACCAGCCGCCGCATCGTGCGCTCCCGCTAATCCTTTCGAATGAAATCCACGTAGCCATGCACTCGACTTGACCAGTGAAGCTTGCCAGTCCATCATGAGCTCAATGAATGTGATTTTGGAATATGCAGTTGCAAACGCCCTGCAGGTGTATGTGGTCAAGTGTGTAGCTGAAAGCAGAGGATTTAACGGACCAAGCACTGCCCAAGAAGGATCTGAACCCGACTCTACCCTCGCGGAAGCGGCTTTTCTCATCTCGCCATACCGCCTTCATGCAGTACTTCGATGTGATGAGAAATATCCTGACCTATCAATTCACGCGTTGAGATTAAGTCAAGAAGTAAAAAATTAATACCAACGTTCGAATGAGTTGTTGCCAGTGAATGATCCAAGTGCCTGCAGAATTAGTTGATTGGTGACAATTTTCGAGAAGGTGATAGAACCTACCTCGCCAGATCATTGAGCTTCATGACCATCAGTACGCGCCTAGGCAGTCGGCGCAGGACATCGAGCACGGATACCAATATATCTCCTTGGGCAACAGTATTTCGAATGAGTTCCATTTCCTCCTCAGTCTGAGAAGCCATGTCGAGCAAGCCTGTGGCTCGGCGGATATCGCTCTTGGGTTCGTCATCTACTTCAATTATACCATCGGGTGCTAACCGGCCTAATGGAAAACAGTCAATAGAGGAACATCCACCCGCACGGAGGGCTTGCCAGTAATTGCTGCCTCGAAAACAGGATACTGTTGATAAACACATCACGACATGCTCCAACAACAACAAAAAAAACACCCTTACCAAATCAGATGTGATGTTCCCGACCAACTCTGCATATTTCCGACGATCAGCGTCGACTGTCGGCGACGAGCGAGCAATGAGCGACAGCCATAGCCTGCTGTAGTTCACACGTAGTTCCCGTTCAAGATCGAAGTATAATCCATGGTCCAATAGTGCAATCTCAAAGTTATAGGGTGACTTGGATGATTTAGAGGCAGGCCGTATCAACAAGTTACCTGCGCCATGTCAGTGGAGCTAAAATTATAGAAGGAAACCATGTACCAGGGTGAGGATCCTGTAGGGAACCGGAGTCAGACCTGGCACAACGTTTTGTAAACACCTTACCGCATGGAACCACCCATTCATAAACACCATTCGATTAAAGATTCGCGTAAGCTCTAGTGCGACTTTATTCCTGTCAATGTTGTGCTTTGCAAGGTATGCAAGGTCGTCTACGCGACCTCCTTGGATGTACTCCATGACGAGAACTCGTTTATTCGCAGAAATGACCTCGGGTATGTATAATGATGTCTTGATATTTTCAAAATCAGCGACTGCATGAACCGTATTGCGGGCTTCGTGCACAAAATCCATCTCTCTCGGGAGGTTCTCCCGCATTTCCTCACCTAACCAGGTGAATTCAAATTCCGGGAACCAGTACTTGATCCAACCTAAAACTGTGAGTGGCGCTGGGCTCCAGGGACCAAACTCACATACCTAAAGTAGACTGAACCATGTTAATATCAATGTTGAAGAATTCGACCAGGTGAGGATGTTGAACCTTCAACCAAAGTAAGCGCCTGATACCAGCAAAAGTTTTCAGTTCACACCTTCACTGCAACCTTTTTTCCTGACGCCTTATGATATCCAACATGAACCTGAGCCAAACTAGCAACACCAATAGGAACCGGATCAAAATCGTCAAAAAGCTCGTTTATAGGCTGTCCCATGTCTGATAGGAATAGTGCTGCAATACCCTCGTATGGAGTGGCATCACACTTGTCTTGAAGTGGGGCCATGGTACTCGTCCATTCCCTTGGTAGTACAATTCTTCCCTCATAATGATTAGAATTCGCAAGGCATATCGACGTAAAACCGAACGTACAGCGACGCGATATGTTGTCCCAATTTGATGTAGATGCCTGAAATGTATCATTTCAGTTGAGGTCCATCACGCAACCAGTGTGCTGGAACAAACCCCCATTGGCCAACAGGGCATTCAGCACCTTCGTAGCGCTCCGAACATGACATTGTGAGACTGCTTCAAGCCTGTCTTCCTCGCAAGCATACGTGCGCGCAAAAGTACGCTTGTAATCAATTGCTCCAGAAATTGCAGCCTCTGCGGGGTACTATTGAGTGTTTTAAAACATCAATTTGTCGCCACAAAACCTTACGCGCAAGTTGAGAGCACCGTAAAGTCGCCAATACAACATGCCGGGTAGGCTGGTGATTCTCGTATGCATAGTACCCTGCACCGGCGAGTGCTAGAAGCGTTGCCGGATACCAAAGGCACGACTTTCCTTGAGGACGCTTTGGTAGAGCTTGGGGCGCGTCGAATGAGGCCAGGCGCTTATTTAGGTTGATATTATGGCGAATGAATGACTTTTGAGAGCGAAGGAAAGGACGTGAGCTATGCCAGCTAGGTAGACCGCGGAAATTCAGCATGATGTGCATGTTGATGGTCTGGCGGCAGCATGATCGGGCTCGGGCAACAAAACTTTCGCAATTACGTCCGGTTCACATTAATTCAGGCGCTACATAGCTTATCGGTTACGTAAGTGTACTACTGCTTATCGGTAACGGTGCAAGCCGCAGTGCCCTCGTGGATTTTCGATGCTACAAGTCCATGATAATACCTTCGAGAAGGATCACACGGAACAACTTGAATAGAAATACAGTTGAGCCGAGTTCAGTTCGCGCTTGTGAAATCAAACAATTTTGCTGCTCGTTCCTGCTACTTTCGATTCTTTCAAAGTTTTCACTGTCCTGATTTCGAGATCCTTTTCACTGTATTGCGCTACGGGCGGTTTTCATGGCACAAAGGTCAGGATGGTAGAAAAAAAATATAATCATCAGCGACTAACAAGGAACACGTGAAACGGTATATGAACCGAAGCAGCGCGCGAGCATATCTTGTATTTGAACGCCCTAATATTATTATACATCAGCAACAGTCTGGATGGATCTTTGCCAATACAGCTCGCAGCGTAAAACTACTGAGCCTGCTAAGTAAAGACACTAAGAGATGAGACACATCCTCGTTCAACCAATGATAGTTAGCAAGGTCACATTCAGGACTGACAAGAACATCGTTGTCGACATGGACAGCGCGAACGGCCGTCATGACCTCTTTGCCGCAAAGCGCATCAAAATAACCACCCACAGCAACAAGGCGGGATATCACTGTTATCAGTTACCAGTAAACCATAGTGATGAGGCAATAAATTCAGCATTGGGCAAAAGCCAAGGAAAGCAACATGCTCCTTGAAAACGCACATAGATGCTGAATCAAAACACATTTGCGACCAGCGATACCATGAACACCTAACTGCATCAAACACCGTTGAAGCTGAGTGACACCAACTAGTGACCAAGAAACACAAAAGCACACCGAAATTCTTCGCAAGACCACGAAAACCAAACAGGTTCTCGACCCACCAAATTACGCACGTCAGCACGCATTCAGCTGCGCAACAATATAACCAAATGTTAGACCTCAAGCTTCATGCCTCAAGCTCAAGGACGAAAATCACAGTAAGCTAAGAAGCAACATTAACGAAGAGAAAACAAAATATAGGAATCACTCAGGCTAGTACTGACCAATCCTTGGCCACATTCAGTGATTCCGATTCCGAGAAAGTGAGACACAAAAACAAGAACCAATCTATAGATTGGTACAAAAGTGGAACATCCGATGCCGAAAAGGCTCACGGGGTATACACCTTGCACGACAATGACAGAGAAAAAACAAAGTACCCCGCAAAAGCCCTCCTCTCACGAGTCGGGTAAAGTCATAGCAGAGGATGAACAACAAAATCATTTATGGGATGTACATCCAAATCAGTCTTCGAACAGAGGCTGAAACGCCTGAGGTAGACATGAATGAATTAGCACTCAGTACTCAGCCCTCCATAAGACGACAAACCCTACCTTCTTCCTGCCTCCAACGTTGTCTTGCGTTGGCCCAAACTCGGTGCCAGTATCTTCAACAAGTTCCAAGCTCTCTGGATCATCATAAGCAGAAAGCATAGCCGAATCTCCATCCTCGACGTTGATAAGATTCTGAGACGCCGCGAACTCAAAGTCAACTTCTTCGCCTTCTCCTTCGAGCATTTCCTCTAGTTCATTCTGGTTCATGTTCTCGATGCCCAAACCAGATGCGCGTATCACCTCCTTGTCTGCCTGAGAGAGTTGTGAAAGAGGATAAAATAACGGAGTTCGATCCTGTGCTTTAGCTCGTCCCACTTCAGGACTCCCGCTTGGTCCATCCGATAATAACTGAGAGGACTGAGGGTAGAAAAGAGGCTCGGGTTCCACAGGAACTCCACGAGATAGATCTGGTGGGAGATTCCAGGACGGTGAGGGAAGAGTCGGCCCCTGATTTCGTTCAGAGCCCAGCGTGTGCTGAGGAATATATGAGGGTGGAGGCATTGATCGTGCATCGCTTCGGGCTTTTGAAGTAGAAGGTGCATGGACATCCATACGTTGCACGGCTTTCATTGGTTTCTTGATCCTGGGTGTTTCGCTTCGCTGTCTCGAACTGCCCTCGCCTTCGTCGCTTGGAGAAGGACGTTTGCGTGCGTTGAGTTGAGCAGAGTTTGAGGGAGCGGGTGAAGCTGAACCACCGTTTTGCGAGGTGGATATGACAAAGAGACATTCTGACTCGTCGCCATCGACGTCGATGAAGAGAGGGGCCGCAGGAACTGTGAAGCGTAGATCTAGGCAGAGACCCATAGATTCCGCGAAAGCAATTGTGGCCTATCAGATAAAAGAAGTCAGAAGCTGTAGGAAGTGGACATTAGCGGTGGGTGACAAACATTAAACTCTCGCAAGTGGAAAGCGATGGTAGTTGGGGATGCATAGACGTCATAGACATCGAATTCATCCGCGCTGATGTTCAGCTCTGTTGATAGTTGAGCTTTACCTGGTTTGGAAGACAGATATAATCAATCTACTGTCTGAATCAGGCATTCCCACCTCTAATATCGATAGAAGACTCGAGGGTCTTAACCTTAACCTCCGTGTCTCCAAAGGTCCATACAAGTCGAGGATCACTTTTCGCTCCTCGAGCATTCGGGAAATGCTCTGTTATGTCTTTTATCGCGCGTGGACCTATTGTAAGACGGGATACATTCAAAGGGTCTTGGACACCTGGTGAAAGCGATGATGTAGGGACCAAGAGAGTCAATCGGTGAGTCTTGACGATGCCTGTGGAGACTTTTACATGTCTGCGCACATGGAGTGAGTTTCGTGCATACCATGTTTACAGTGCAATCGAATGATCAATCTGCTCTCTAATGTGTCCTGGTCCTCGTCTGGTTCATCCTGGTCGTATAGATCCGTTGCTTCAACGACTGTGAATTCGCAGCGTTCCACTGTCTTCTCCATCATTTTATGTTTAAGTATGGAAAGAAACGTCTATGTTTCCAAACAATCTGTCACGGCATACGAATGCAACACAGCAGGCATACCTTAGCGAGTAACTGTCCTTTGACGTCCTGAACACCGTCTTGTGCCACACCATCTCTGAATTTATACCTGGAAAAGAACCTGCGCCCGTACTGGAAACGACAGTATGCGGAAAGTGAGGAATTAGTCGCGCTCAAAGAGAGGTGCTCTGGGTTTGCACATATGACAACATCGTCGCCATATCTTGACAGACATGTCAGTGCCCTAATGAATGCTGGAACCGAGTGAGTTCTGCAAAAATGCAATATTATGGTTGGAGCAAACGTTTGAGAGCAACAACACTGAGTGTCGCCTGCATGAACCACGGCGGCCGATGTCAAGAAGTCACGACAGTCATTTCGACGCGTTGCGTCACGCGCGTCGGCGGCCAGCCGTTTCACACTCACGCTCATCATCATTTTTTCCAAGCTTGTGAGCTGCTCGGCACTTGGTTAGGCCTTCTTGGTCTTTCGAGCCATGCCGCCTCCCGTGAAACTAGCTATAATTGGTGGAGGACCATCTGCATTTTATGTGGCCTCGCGCCTGCTCTCTCTCCTTCCATTGAAGGATCCGATGTCTCCACTACTAAGGGTGCACATGTACGATCGACTCTGGGCACCTCATGGTCTCGTCCGCTATGGCGTTGCACCAGACCATCCAGAGGTCAAGGTGAGCTTTAAATTTCTTCATGTCCTACTAATCACTGAGTACACTTTCAGAATTGCACGAACAAATTCGACGCGACTGCAACTGACCCACGTTTCCGTTTCTTCGGAAACGTGAATGTTGGAAGCACGGTCCTGCATTCTATTCCTCACGCGCTTCATTTACCCCTGACCTCCATACTCAATAATTACTCTCACTTATTGTTCGCAACGGGATGCACTATTCCTACCCTGCACCCTGCAATCCCTCCGTCTGCCTACTGCATATCTGCTTTGTCCCTGGTCCATTGGTATACACAACACCCATCTCAGCCGCCACCCCCTGCGCTTGACAAGATATCACACCTCACATTAATTGGACAAGGAAATGTGTCACTGGACATTGCACGTATTCTTCTGACTTCCCCCTCTGTACTTCGTCAATATGATGTACCAGAACATGTTGTCGAAGTTCTATCCCGCTCTACCGTCAAGCATGTCTCCATAGTTGGAAGGCGGGGACCTCTGGAGGCTGCCTTCACTACTAAAGAGCTTCGGGAGATGATCAACCTTCCGGAGGCATCGATGATTCCCATCGAATCCACTTTGCTCAAACCCCCGTCAGGCGTCACGCCAACACGCCAGCAGCGGCGCACGCTCGAGCTACTCCAGAAGGGATCCAAGAATCCACCAGGATCGACGCCCAAATCCTGGTCGCTCCATTTTTACCGCTCTCCCACTGGTCTTACTCCTCCATCGACTGCTTCAGCATTGGGCATGGCGAATCTCACCCTTTCTCACACCCGTCTCGATTCTGCCACTTCTCGTGCGGTGCCCACTGGCGAGACATCGACTCTTCCTACTTCTCTCGTCGTCACCTCCCTTGGATTTCATGCAGATCCAGAGACGACTTTTTTTGATCCTGCTCTGTGTCACCTTCGTTCGTCTGCAGGACGTATTATTTCTTCCAAGGGTTCAGCCTTGAAAAATATATATACTTCTGGATGGGCGGCCAACGGTGCTAAGGGTGTGCTTGCGTCAACTATGATTGATGCATATGCGGTCGCAAGCACCATTCTCTCTGACATAGTACCGTTCTCAAAAGCGGTAACAACTACCGCACCACCCCCGCCGGTAATGGAAATGGCACCCGATGAGATGCTCAATCCTCATCCAGATCTTGATGCATTACCATCAGGAATTGACCGTGGAATTAGAGACGGCATGGTCACCCAATATGATGACTGGAAAGTCATCGACGCTGAGGAAGTTCACAGGGGCGAGGCCCTGGGAAAGGAGCGGGAGAGAATGGACTGGGACGAGGCTCTGTCATTTATCGCTCTTTCGCGCGCGCGGTCGTGATCCGATACTATCATTCCGGGTAATCTGCGACTAGCATGTAATATGCAAAATGTTCAAAACACCTCAACGCGCTGCTCAACTCACTTCCAAAAAATTCATGCATATGTAGACTACTTATAGATGATGTACTGTCCAAGTAGAATGAGAATTTCTTGCATGTTGCAGCTGCGAGAGATGAAATAGTGGTGATTTGTAACCATGCATGAACATGAATCATTCAGATCCCATAGATCCTACAGATATATTCACAAAGTGATGCATGGAGCATAGCAATCACCTCGTCAAGATTCCAGAACACAATGTCGATAAAGCTCATCCTATTGTTTTAAGATGCTATAGAGGAAGAATTGATGACATGTATGAAAATGTGACAGCAGACATCAGGAAAACCCTCCTGGGCTAAATCAACATAAATTTGCAAAATTCACAAGAAATATCAATAATGTTTGACTATTGTCTTGAAATGCAATGGATTTGAAGGATCAGGAAGATTTGCTTGATTATGTTACCCCCAAAAAATTAAACAAATTAAACATAATAAGTCACTATTTGGGAACATTATTGTGCATTTGGCATCCCATCTAATCAAGTGGTGTCGATCTTTGTTGTCAGTCTGCTGAAAAACTCAACAAAAACAACAAACCAAAAATGCTACTGGTCAGTGGTCCTTGTGCTTAGACGCACTGGGTACAGTAGTTATTGTAAAAGGAGTGGGCTGATCCTGGTAGTTGTCATATCCCGCATTCCAGACCCTCATTTCCAGACCAAACTTCCTTCAGATCGTCGGATCTGATCTAGCCATCATTCTCATTTCCATTCCCCATATGTATATCCCCTTGTAACTACCCCTATGCTTCCAGATCCACTTGACAGTTAATCTCCAGCTCCATTCTCGATTAGGCAAGAGCATGGGTAAACCCCCAGGTGTTGGAGGCTGTACCTGCACCTGCACCCTGCAAAAACTCATACCCACACTAATGGGTATGTGTTTTTGCTGGGTATGACAAGTTCAGACCTGTACCCACACCTGTCGGGGGTTTACCCATGGGTACTGCATACAGAACAAGCACGGACAAGTGAGAATGAGCACAGACAAGTGAAAATAAGCATGGACAAGTGAAATTGAGTCGTGACAGTGGTGATAGGCGCAAACAAGCAGTGGCAAGTGCAAATGAGTGGCAACATGCGAAAATGAGCAGAGACAAGTGAGAATTTGTTGCAGCAGGTGCAAACAAGCAGGCACATAAGAAGATGCAGATGGCATGTGAGAGAAGCACTTGTCAGTGCTGTACATACATAGATACTTAAAACCACTCACCTATATCAAAAACACAAATGCAGAGACAACACCCAAGCACAATCAAGCAGATGAGTATAGTTTGAAGAAGTTGTTTGAAAAACAAACATCAAAATTTATTGCCATATAAGGAAGGTACAGGTACTAGGTGGGTACGGGTTATAGTGTGGGTCTCAGAATCCCAACCCATACCCGCGCAGATCCCTATTCTTGATCATCTGTTGCTAGTTCATTTCCGCCATCATTCTCAGTTCCACTTCATGTTTCCTTTTGCTCTCCATTCCTTATGATTAGCCTGTGTCAGTTACCTTTGCACCTGTTAGCTTAGCCTTTCCATATATTCCTCTCACAGCCTCAGAACTCCACTCACTGTGTTCCCGTCACATATCCTATTGTATATAAACCCTTGTAAACTGTAGTACTTCCTCAGTTCAAATATTATCTTAGACTCAGTTCATTCTTGTATTTCCCCTCGGTCTGGAATTCTGCTTCCTGGCCAATCTCTGAGTCTTGGGATAATATCCCTAAAACTAAACCCCTCCACCTCTATCTTCAGGTAGTCCAATCCTTGTTGTTTTCTACCCAGACTGAGTTTAGGGCAGTCTTCTCTCTGTATTCCAGCTGATCCCTATTAGTTCTGCCAGCCTTGGCTGAACTATAATCTGCTGGCTGTTCTTATTCCTTCTCAGAAGTTAAGGGCAAGTACTCGGGTAAGGGGTGCATTGCACAAGCTGAAGCCAAGCCCTTTCAGATTTGCTCCTTGGACACAGTCTTAACAGTAGTGCACCAAACACTTCAAGTTTTGAAGTGGACAAATCAAGGATAGAGGAGCACTACTAAGTCTGAGAAGACCTAGCAGGTTTGAGAACAATAAATGAATAGCACTGCACTCGAGGCAGCTAACTTGAATGATCTTGAATAACAGTAGGGGAATGAGATAATGTTCTAGGTGAACAATGTCCAAGACATTGAAGACTGGAAGAATATGAAGACTATCTGAGGCTCCAGAAGGAACTGGACATGAAATAGTGAACTGGGAAGTAGTTGTGTTATTTTTTCTGTAGCTAAAGTACAGGGGTTTATATAGGTTTGAGTGATTTGTGTACTCCTGCATATGCAAAACTGTGCTCCAGCCATAAGAGTAAGAAAATGATGGGGGTAAGGAAGGTCATGGAAGGTCATGGAAGAATAGGAGCTGCACTTCAGGGGTAGTTACCAAGCATAATCAAAAAATAGAACAGGATGAATAATAAGAATAAAGCATGAGTCATATGAAAGGAGGGATGATAAATCAAAGCTGTGACCATTGCAAACCATGACAAATGATGATAAATCCTCCTCAGTTAGCATTACCACACACTTGGTGAGCATGACAAAGTGCTGTGCAGTGATGATGCAAGAGATATGACAATAGCAGATGATGCTGTGGGGAGATAATAATAGAGCTGTGCAATGCTGCAATGCAATGATGGTGGGATGATCCAATGACCTGGTGTAAAGATGTCATGTGGTTGCCATGTAGGATGTCGACATGCAGGGATCATGGGGTATATACAGTCTGTGAGGCTCTTCCCCAACACAATAAGGGGTGATTATCTGCATAGGTTGGCTGATTTGTTTGCAATCTCTTGAATGAGCAGGGAGGATTGACTGGTGTAGGCATTCATAGTCATCATGGTGGTGAGGATCAAGTGGATAATGGCTTGGAATGAATGGTGGAAGAAGTTGTGGAAGAGGATTGGGAATGATGAGGGAATAGATGTATATCACACAGATTTCAAGATGTTTGCACAACATGACAAAGGTCTGGCTGAACATGGAGGTCATCTGGGAGTGTGAGGGTCGAAGATGGGAGGGCATTGGAAGTGTGGGAATGTGGGAGAAGTGAATCGACCTTGTTGAACGCGGGATGCCGAAAGAATGCCGAATGTTGTAATGGTCTTGAAATAACTTGAGAATTGTGAAATTGGGGAAATGAAAGAAGATAAATGTAAGGAGTGATTTGGGAAATGAAGATCAAAAATAAAAAGCTATGTTCTTGCTACCAAACACTTTTGGTGTGTAACAGCATTGTAAGTGCAGTAGCAAAGTGCAGGATGGTTAATCTCCACGGGTAAACCATGTTCCTAAGACCACCATGCTGAGATCCATAGATCGAGAAGATACAGCTTTAGGAAGACAGGTGATAAGGCCAGTCCAAGATCTTTTCCATATCAGGACTACCCCTGACCACTCCCAAATAACAGGAATGCTTCTTTTGTACAAACAATGTGTCAACATGAACATGTGATCATGGGAACATGTCATGTGATGGATAAGTTTAAATGAAATAAAATACCACCCTAAGAATTTAAAACTCTTGGAGGTACAGTAAGTGGTGCGCTGTAGGCGTACTGTACCAAACAAGAGTTCTAGAACTCCTGTTAGTATTCATTATTAGATGGAACAGAGGCTTGTAACAACTCACTTTTTTGATTTTTTTTTTAAAAAGTGTGCTTTAATATAGACCTATAGGCATTCAGTGATAGTGATAATGAGACTGGTGCTATAAAGTGAGTGTTTTAAGATGTTTCCTTATCAAAGAGGGTATCAATGATGTTGTCATCAAAAGTACAGAAGGTATTGGAGAGGACCACTTTCTTCCAAGTATTTGCCAGGTCAAACAAGTTTCTTGTTCATTTCCTGGACACAAGGAATCTGGTATCTGTCATATCCTGCATTCTGGACCCCTATTTCCGGACCGGACTTCCATGGTTCTTTTTGGATCCGGTCTAGCCTTCCTATTCCACTTCCATTCCCCATATGTAACTACCCCTATCTGTCCAGATCCGCCTGACAGTTAATCCCCGGTTCCATTCTCGATTGTCTTGTCACTATTTCATTTCCGTCATCATTCTTATTCCGCTTCATGTTTCCTTTTACTCTCTGTTCCTTATGATCGGCCTGTGTCAGTAACCTTTGTGCCTGTCAACTTAGCCTTTCAATATGTTCCTCTCACAGCCTCGGAACTCTGCTCACTGCATTCCCGTCACATATTCCATTGTATATAAACCCTTGTAAACCATAGTACCTACTCAGTTCAAATATCATCTTAGACTCAGTTCTTCCTTGTGTTTTCCCTCGGTTTGGAATCCTACTTTCCAACCTACCTCTGAGTCTCGGGATAATATCCCTAAGACTAAATCCCTCCGCCTCTACCTTTAGGTAGTCTACTCATTGTCAGTTTCTATCCGGACTTAGTTCGGGATAGTATTCTCTCCCTATTCTGGATAACCCCTATTAGTTCCGCCCAACTCGGCTGAGCTGTATCTCTGCCATCTGCTCTTATTCCGCCCAAGAAGTTAAAGGGCAGTACTCGGGAAAGGGGCACAGCACACGAGCTGAAGCCAAGCCCTTTCGGATCTGATCCTTGAACACGGTCTTAACAGTATCACAAAGTCTGGCCTTATGTACATCAAAGACACGACCACTGGCAAACCAAGACACCCAGTCCTTAGGAGTGGGGCTTGGCCTTGGATCAAGCCAAGGGCCAATAGTGGCACCATGCACACAGGCAAGCCATCTCTGGTGTTTGTATTTGTTAAACAGGTGAGAACACCAGTGACTGATTATACAATCTCCAAGCTCTTTAACATTGAAAAGAGTCCAAGCAGGATTAAACTGGGTTTTAAGAACAAAAACACTTGTGTTACTTGCATTTCTGGTGCTTCACCAAGAATTCCAGCATTTTTGGAAGTTATCTTTAATCTAGTGGCCTAGAAGATTAAGGGGGTAACCCTGGTGCAAATACAAGCCCTTGAGGTCATGTATTGATTTTGAATAACCATTGAAGGTAGAGTTCAGAGTGGCCAATCTTGACATTTCACCAATAAAGGTACCCTTTTTAATATCTTTAGGGTAGTGAGATGTCCAAGGGACTCTTTCTAAGTGGTTCAGTTTCTTTTGGTGTGGCTGATGTTCAACCATGCCATAGAATGGGTTGACATAAATCAGCATGTCCAGAAAAGATACATGATATTCTGAAACTTCCCATGTGAGTTTGATATGTTGTGAGTCAACATCATCAAGACGAATGTGTTGCACAATGCTAAGAGCTTCTGCAGCAGAGTTCACATAGACTATCATGAACATGTTGTTGATGAACCTATGATAGAATGGTACATGGTCCTGTAGGACTTTGTCATTTTCAAAGCACCAATCTTCAAAGTAGGCTCCCTAGAGATTTGCAATGTCAGAGGAGCAAGCAATTCCCATAGCAGGACCTTGCAACTGGTGTTAGATGACACCGTCAAATTCACACAAAAGGTTATAATTAGCCAATCAAATAGCCGAGTTAAAAAGTTCTTTTTCCTCTGGCAGCATATTTGGGAATGCCAAATTGTAAAAGTCAATCATGAGGTTGATAGTACAATCTAGTGGAAGTGACAGGTAAAATGCAACCACATCACCTGTAACCAAATATTTCCACTTATTAGAGCTAATATGTGTCTTCATGAGGTCAATTGCCAACTGCTTGGTCCCTTTAAGGACATGTAGCGCTTGTTCTAGAAGTGGTTTCAGACACTTTGAAACATACTTAGCAGCAGGTGCTTGAACACAAAATGACACAGTACAATTGGTCTAAATTTGATTGGTTCTTTGTGTATTTTAGGAATTCCATAAAATCTGGGGATTTTTTGTTCATCTGTGTCCTTTTCTGGGAATTTCAAAATAAGGAACTTTCACAATTGTCCGGAGCCTGTAACAGTTTCCACTATATCAGTAAGCTTTTGGACAGCTGTAGTAGTTTCATCAAGGATGAGTTGGCTCTCTGCAGGTGATACTATACAGTAGTTTGTCCTGTCACCAAGGCAAGCCTTATATACATCTATGAACCATTGTCTCATGACAATCACACAACCAAGATTTTTATCTGTAGCATTGACCACGTAAGTACATGCAGTCAGTGTAGCTTCAAGGCAGGCCAGATCTAATATCTGAGACTTAAAAGCATAGAAGTTCTTGCTTAAGGGTCTGCAGCGGGGCACTGCATGTTGTTCCACATACTGCTATCCTTTAACTAGGCCAGCCTCAATATATGAATCTAGAGGCTCCACTTCCCTTTTATGAGGGAGGCAGAGGTCATAGTCTGGGTCATAGTCAGTATGGACTTCTTCAAGCCCTTCACGCTAGTGCATGACATCTACACGAGTCTCCACACCAAGTCTTGCAGAAGTCACATTTTGTGTTGTGCTGTCTCCTCTTGCATCATTCTTGCATCCTTGTTACAATAGCACCAAACCACAGGTATACTACCAGTCTGAAGAAAGCCAAAGAAGATATGGCTCGCAAAGCCAACTTCGCTGCTGCTATTCAGGCTATCAGGGAGAAGAAGACCAAGAACCTCCATACAGCAGCTGCAGAGTTCAAAGTCTCATACCATACTCTTCATTGGCAGGCACAGAACCTCACTAAAGCACAAACCATTTGGTGGCTATCAACCACAGCTTATCCTTCAACCCTCAATGTTGTGCATGGATCTTCCCCCACCTGGGTATGCACCCCCATATTATTCCATGCACCATTCCGCACCCCAGCTTCAGCTTCCACCTACTCCTCACTTTGTGCCAGCTGGCAGAGCAGATTTTCAAGTTTGGTGGTGAGGCAGATGTATGATGTTGCAGGCTGTCAACTAGTGTTGCCGCAGTTTTGGTTTATGTCCGGCTTTAGCCGTGGCTGGAGCCGTAGTTAGCCAAGCTGTGTATCTAGTTATAATTATGTAATACACGGCCTGGTCCAGTCAATGAAGCCGTGTTTTCAGGCTTCAAGCCAGCTCAAGCCAAATTTAAAATTAGAATATATATATATAACTTTGCCCTTAATTATAAATACATATATTAAAAATTCCTAGGATGAACCCGAAAAAGAAAATGCGCAAACACTTCCAAATTGTTGAACATGGCTGCCTGAAATTTTGAAGACCTTCTACAAGTATGTACTTCAAACAATAAAATTCTTTGTGAACTAATATTGTACTAGTGTTCTATCCCAGTTTTCGATGGCTTATTCCCTGACAGTCACAACACAATTGTCATTGACCTCCTTTTCATCATGGCACATTGGCACGGACTTGCGAAGCTCCGGATGCATTCTGACCTGACACTAGAGATCCTGGATCAACAAACAACCAATGTGGGTACAACAATTCTGCTGGGTAGCAGAAAGTGTTGGGTCTTGCTGCCTAGCTGCTATGTCAAGGTAGACAGTGTAAGACCCTAAAGGGTTTCTGGACTAGGCTCAGGACTCAGAGAGAGTAGAATATCATAACAAGAGCTCAGGACTTGGACTCATAGTGGTAACTGGTGAAGGATTGATTGTCTCATGTAAGCACCAAAAGTGCGGACATATAAACTAAGTAAAACTACCCTCTACAAGCCCACAGAATAAGTAATCACTACACCAATCTTGGGGAGCAGTTTCGTAAGTTTAAGGCGAAAGTATGCAATGCATACCACACCCAGGAACTCGATCGTGAAGTCGATGCACAATCTCGCCAGCAGGCAAGGAAATCAGCTAAACGGGTTGATAAGGGTAAGGTAGGTACCAACGCTAAGGGGAAGGAGAAAGCGATTCCAGGGGACGTACCTATACCGAAGCCGTTATGTAGAAGGAAATTGTTCAACTTTCAAACTTATAAGTTTCATGCGCTGGAGGATTATGTGGCCTCCATTCAACATTTTGGAACAACAGATTTGTATAGCACCAAATCGGTATGTTGCAACTCGCTGCTCATATCTACTCTAATTCAGGTTTCATCAGGGGGAATTAGAGCATCGCACAGCAAAAAGCAGATACCGTCGCACAGACCAAAGGGCCTTTGTTCGCCAACTCACTCAAATAGAGTGCCGTCAATCACGATTACGCTGCATCAAGCGACAACAACAACAGCAAGCCCCTCTGCAAGGGGTGGACAGTGCAGCCAGCAATCCCAAACTACACCATCACATAGGCCAAAGCGAGAAACTCTACGATGAATTTGGTCAGTATCTCCGTAGCCATGCGAATGATCCAGCTATGAAGGTAAGCATTAGTTTGATTGACTTGATCATCATGAGTCTGAAATGTGACCCAGGGCTTCCTGCCTCAATTGAAAGACCACATTCTGGATCGGCTCGAGCCCGGGAGGGGAGTGGCTCGTCTGGATGAAGCCCGCAGAAAACCGCCTAATAGTTGCTTGTCCAAAGGGGGGCACCTGCCTATACCTGTCAAATCAGTTGATTGTTAGCCCGTCAAGTAATCATCAGATAGATAATAAGCAGACCTCCTGTCAAGCTCGTGAATCAGGTCCTTGTTCAAGGCACAAATGATTCTCAATAAATGAAGTAAAAGCATACACCAGACCCCAAGCTTGAACTCGTGCAAAAGATCAACAACCAGTGCAACAAACACATTGAATCCAAAAGGACCGAGACAATCAGAAAATGTGTTCTGACGAGAAGTTAGTCAAAGTGAGTAAAGAAGCTGAAGGTCACACTCATGGAGGTTGGTACCCACAAATTAGGCTTGAGAAGCGCTTCAACGGCTGTGCCGTCTACACCATGATTCTTCTTGTAAATATGGTTGCGTGCCATAGAAACCAGGCCGCCCCTTGAGGAATCGGAACGCGCCAGAGTCGTACGCTGTTGCCTATTGCGAGGCATTCCTAGATTGTGAAGTTGTCCCATGGGGATGAGACATCGTGGGCAAGGACAACCCCCCAGCTGCCGAATGGTCGCAATAAGAACCCTGACTTTTGTGAGTTGCAATTTTACAGACGATGTCACAACTTACTTCTCAGGATAATCTGCAGAATATGTAAATATTCACGGATAAAACCTGTGTTTCATGCCATCACAACAGACAACAACAATCCCATGTTTATATGCCTGTAAAAACTCGGCATTGAGTAAAATTCTCCATTGAGCTTGGAACAATTCCCGATGGCAATGAGTTGAGCATTCGTGGCCAACCTTGCCTCCAGTGTAAGTGCATGCGAAATCTTTAAACGAGTCCGGAAGCTGCCACCAGACATCATCTTCAATACAGGTGAGGGTAGTAACCATCATACCTTTTGGAAGTATGCTACATGATTAGCTAGATTGCAGGATGGTTGACACCGGCGGTACTTTGTTTCATTTCCAAAATACATATACACTGGCCACAGCTTCTGATTACCGAAAGCCGTAAAGTGTGTGGCATCTGACCAGAACATTAGAGCGACAACTACACGGGGTAATTCACATCCTGGCTCTCTGGGAGACTCTTGAAGTTGGTGGTGCGCATCCATGAAGGCCAGTGAAGTATATAACTTGCCTTGAATATTTACTTTGTGTTGAAGATGAGGGGCGCTCCATCGCAGCTCGTAAGGCTCATAATGGAACAATTCATTGTCCTGGGTGTTTGACAGCTTCTCCCAGATGACAGAAACAAGAGGTCGATGATAAAGTTCTGCTGCAACATAAGGTCAAGCACCTGGCTGAGCTGTGGTCTGAGAAAAGGGTACATTTATTGTCACTTGCATTTTACACCAACCCACATCCTCGTCCTCCCATTCATCTCCTTCGACATCCTGAGTGCTCGCACCTAATTGCGAGTTAATCTTGTCCCATGGTATACTTTGGACATCACGAGAGTCGAAATCTGGACGTCCAACGATGTCGATAAGTTCGTTGAAGCTCTGATGGGATTTTTGCACGCTACCGTTCCAGTACCAATGGCCAAGTTCGAAAGAGGATCAATTGGGGTAGGGATGAAATGAAATATTGTGAGGTTCCACAGGAACATCCAATTCTGCTGGAGCCATGGCTGGAATGGAACTGATGTCTTTGAGCGTGATGACATCTTCCGGGTCATGGGAAGGGGGAATTGATGAGAAGAACTGCTGTATCAGTCCAAAAACATTCCTCGCTGTTCGGAAAGGAGGAGCCCTCAACGATGTATGAGCCGAGTCAGCAGAATGTGCAGATGGGTTGAACTCTGATTGTTGGGCAGTGCGACTAGGGGGAACACTTGGGAGAGGCTGTGGAAGTACATCATTGTACTGTCTATAGCGTAGTGGCATAGGAACACCAACACGTCGGCTCCTCCGCTGCACCAGTGATAGCTCTTCTTCATCTATTTCTACAGATGCAGTGCCAAGAATGGCTTGCAATATTGAAGGAGGTGGGTTGTGTGACAAAGTATCTGCACACAACGCTTCTTGGGTGGGGTACAATGGTAATGACAAAGTTAAGCAAGCTCCAGAAGACTCTGCATTTGATGTCTCATTGATCTGGCTGGACGACAACGACGGCACTGATGAATGATTGAACTGTGTACTTGAAGACTGTCTGCCACAGTTCTCATCCAGTCGGGACTGCTTAGCAGAGCCTAGGAGATCTTTTGCTCTCAAAAACGCAGAGAACAATTGCTTTTTGCCTTTTGTGCACGAGCGCTGGTGCTTAGTATAAGTGCTTTCCTGTGTAAACTCTCGATTGCAAGTGCATCTGAAAGGACTTGGACCTGGCAATGAATCCGTGAGGTCCATGAGAGACAGAGAGGAACTGAAAAGACAGGAATTATGCTATGGTTGTGCTCGATCTGGGCTAGAGAACCATACCGAAGAGCTCACAGCAACTCAGCAGAACCGACTTTGGCGCCTAAGATTGCGAGTGGGATTACCCCTGCAGCGCCAAGTTCCCACAGGCTAAGAGACTTCCGCCAAATTGTGCTGGCGCACATGATGACGGCAGAAAAATATAGACAAGCTGTGGTGACTAAAATTTGAAGCTTTATTAAAACAAAGGGAGGAAAAAAATTCATCTACCCAATGGAGCCGCCATCCTCGCCTTCCTCTACTATCACTGCACCACCCAACTACCACGACACAGCTCAGAGGTTAGGCAGACTGATCGCGGAAGCTATGACTTCCTCCTCCGCGCTGCTGCACTATGATAATGCCTCAGAATCGATGGTTGAATGGTGTTGGTGAGATACCTACTCAAATCCAGGACGAATCCTGAGCAATGACACTGCCCAAAAAAAACGCAGGCCTGCCGATAGTGAAGAAAATAAGATCCCACCATCCAACTTCGAAAAGTACTGCAATGAATATGAGTTTAGGTACCCATGCTGCCTATGCGCTGACGGAGGCGGAAAGGCGGTGTATGTAGAGGCAGCAGTCTACCCTTGGTGGAATGACACCACGAAGCAGACTCGTTGGACTACCAGGTGTGCCTCTGATAAATGCGGATACCAAGGTCAGCATTCTTCACATTCAAGAAGATATGACACTAAACATCACCCAGTGAAGATAGACGCCTACTTCAAGCTGGCATCTTTGATCGCTTTCCAGTACCCACGAAGAGGTACAAGTTATTCTGTTGTAACATGATAGTCACACTGATGAATAGATAGATGAGAAAAACCCACCAATACCTCCTGTTCAACTAGAGTGGACTCTCAGGGAGCAAACGCAGTTGTTGGACAGGCTTGCTGTGTGCGACACGATTGCTATGAAAGAGTTTCGTATTCTGTTCAGATGCTGCAAAAAGTGCATGCGAGTAGCGGCAAGGTCAACGATGAAAGACCACATTTGTTCCAGTAGGGTGCAAAAGCATGGAAGACGATAGATCAAGATTCAAGATACTTGATCATGGCCATGCAAGCTGATGATGATGTGTTGGTACTGGAACTTACTAGTCAAGTGTAAACATGTACAAATGTAACACGATTAAGCCTTCCCCACTTCAGCCTGGTGTTATTCAGGTTGGCATTGATTGCCAAGTGCTCTGTTCCATGCAGGTGATATACAATCAGACGGGAAACAAGACTTAGCAGTGTGACATCCTGCAAAAACTTTGAATGTCTTGAGGCAGTTGTACCAGTTTGTCATAGACATGTATTGTGGGCTGGAATTTAGAAACAGAATTTAGGGATTACATTCTTCTGGCATCAAGAAGCTCTTGAAGCTTGAGACTCATCTGACATAGTGAGCATTTCATCACCAATTGGCTGTTTTTTTACTTCAATAAATGCAACTATAATTGCTAGGAACTGAGGAGAAATACTGCTAAAGGGCTGTCGTCGATGATTGGAACCACCAACATTGTGCCTGCAAGAAATAAATGTTAATAAAATATGTCCTTTTTCACCTAACTTGCAGACCAATACATCGATGCAGAAGCCTAACGTTGTTGCTCTTCCTTCCTGGATGATGAGTATATCAGCTCAGATGATCGAGTTCAAGAGAAAGGTGAAAGCGGTTTCACCACGGAGTCCTCTTCATGTGCAAGGAAATATCCTCACCAAACCTTACAGTAGATTGAATGGGTGGAACCCCCAAGCCCTGCATCACCCACCCCTGTCCGAGTATACAGAAAAAGTTTGAATTGCCATACCCACTTTTGATGGAATCCTGGCCAGATCGCCAACCAGATCCCCAGATCGCCAGCCAGATCGCCGCATCCACTTTTGATGGCAGAATCTTTGAACATTTTGAACAGAAGATGCCCTTTCGGGCATCCAGTCACCGCTACAAATATTTTACCTGGAACATTTGAAGAAATCACAGTCATGTTCGTCCTAGGAAAATCCTGATGTCAGCTTGTCTTGCGACCTCGCACCTGTTCGACGACTCAATTGCTCGTATAACCTTTGCTCACGGAGAAGTGCCCTTTTCTGGACCGCTCCACACTTTCAGCACCTGAATTCAGCACTACCCTTGAAGATACACGGGCATCTATCATTTTCAACATCAGTACTGTAATAAATCTAGTGTGCTGTTCTCATTGTTCTTATGAAGCGTGTCGGCCCCTCATTACCCTTGTTGAGCGCATGGGTCACTCTCGACGTCCAAGAAACCTTTTATGATGCATTCCACGCGGAGCAAGCCTGCCAAGCAGGACTAATGCCACAGTTCCTTTTTGCTCATGGCCACCATGCTTACCCGAGTCAGCGCAATGTTGGGTGTTGGGTTAGAGTTGCTTGTCTTGCAAGCAAAGATGCATTGTGCCAAAGCTGAGGTAGACCTTTATACAATGGCAATTGAAAATGCCTGTGAACATGACTTCACCGTCGGCACCAGTGAGTACCCTGATCGTATTATTTTCAATTTCTAATGCCTTTGCAGGTACATTGTCATCTCCCAGTGAATTTATACCGCCACCTCAACCAGATGAATTGTGTTATTTTGATGAGGACCATGACACTGAATTTGATGACTTTGACGATTTTGAATTTGATTGACATCAATATTAGGCATTACCTGCGGCTGGGGCATCTATGCAGATTATCTATGTAATATCCGAATGTTGTACGATGTTATGTAATCCTATGTATCGATCAAACCAAAGTCTTCTCCGAGTTTTTGTTCTTGTGTGGAGTGCTATGAAAGTTGGCATTTCCAGAAACAAGTCACCTTCATCATAACTTTTTCCTGTTTTCTGGTTCGCCCTTGAATTGCTCGGTTTTCGTCACGAGCTTGTCATTTTTTTAATCAGCGGTAGGAATAAATTGATTGCATTCTGAATATATGCTGAGTTCTTTGCAGAGGTAGCGTGGTTAATACTACATACACCAAGTTCGAGTCCAGTCTCTTCAATACCGCCATCTGTATGAAGGAGCAGATCTTGCCATTTGCTTCCCATTTGGCATTACGTTCATTATCATGCTAATTTCTACCCGCCGCCTCCCCAAAAATGATGTCTTTCACCTCCGAAGCTCAGCAACTGCCATAGCACAACGTGCAAGGGTCAGTGGGTGGCATAGAGTGTGATTTTTGGTGTTGGTGATGCTTCCACTGGACATTGTATCAGCAAGGAATGAACCCAGTGTGAAAACTGGGAGGTGCGTAGCTTGAAAATTTTGATCGATGTCATGGTCTGATATATTGGTACCAGGCCCAAAACAAATTTGACCATGTGTCCAACCAACTCGGTTCACACTGATTGCACGAAATCTGCTGCAAGTGCCAGCTGAGCTTATTTTTTCCACACCCTGTTATCCGCTAATTTCCACTTGCTCAACTTCTCTCCTCCGTCTACCAACACTCGCTTTCATTATGCCCCATGCAAGCCATTCACCTGGTGCACCCTAGGGTCTCCTTGCGCCGTCTGGTGGCAACCACTCAGGTGCCCACATCCGGACCCTCCTCGTCTGTGACTGCGTATGTTATCCCTCTCTCCAACGTCGAGGCACAATGGGAAAATATGTCTAAGAGCGAGCAAACAGTTTGATATAATCCCTACCTCCCTTGTTCTTACTGGACTATTTAAAAATCTTATCTATTGTTCTCCAATGTAGTCAGTACATTCAGTATATCCAGTATACATACTATGGTGTCTGTATCATACATGGCATTGGTATAATTAAGAACTATTGGTGCTTCAATGGTGATAAAGCAAGGGTGTGCCTATTGATCACATCAACAATTTTCCAGCGGATTTTGTTGGAAGTTTACTGATGTAGCTGGTGATAAAGACATTTGCAGTCGGTGAGAAGCGTGTTAACGGTTACACCACTTTGTCGTAGGGCAAACTTCCGTCAGAATTGCAGTCTCTTTCCCCTGTGTGTCATTTTGCTTGTGTTTGTATACTACTTTATCATAGGATAGTCAGACTTGCAATGTAATCCACATTTCCATCAGGATTGTAGTTTTCTTGCAGTAATTTGTGTAGGCTAATTATACTTGTGAGATTTTGCAAATCTCCATCAGAATTGTAGTTTGCTGGTATTTTCTTGTCCCTTCGCACCATTTCACTTGTGCCTGTATATTACTTCATCATAGAATGGACATACTTGCAAAATGTTACAAATCTCTGTTAAAATTGTAGTTTGCTTGTAATCTATTGTCCTTTGGTGCCATGTTGCTGGTGTTTGTATATTGTATTATCATGAGATGTATTAAGATATAATGCGGTGAAATTTTGATCTAATTTTGCCAACTCCATCTATAAAAAGCATGTCCTTCCCGATTCTGTGATGCAACAGCTGCTACGTACAGTTGACATTAGCTCGCGGAGCTTGGGGATCACCTCATTGCCCATCCTGAATCAATCCAGAATCACATCAGTACTCAGTCCAATGCTAATAATTAGACCATTAACAGTGAAGGGCATGAGAGTGTTACCCAGTTGAACATTCTTTGGGAGTGAGAAGACATTAGCGCTGATGAAGCTTAGCATTGCCAGGAAGAGCAGCACTGGCTAGTGCTGTTGCATGCTGAACAAAGCTTGATTGCAGGCAACTTGGAGTGTCAGAACTATCCTTTTGTTCAGCAGCACAAATCTCAAAGTCATGGTTCAAATTGTGTGGAGGACGAGCCGAGCATTGGATGCATGAGCCAGTCAGGACCAAAGGGGCTGGCAAGACCTGAGACCCTGTCAGATTCACCTAAAACATTATTTAGGGCAGGGTTTAATGCTGGTGTTGGGATTTAACGCAACTAAGCTATGTAATCTATAAAATTAAGGCGCGATGATGTCCTCGCTTGCTCACGTGGTTTACGCCTATTTCGCTTATTTCTCCAAACCCCACGTGAAAAACGCTTAGCTCGCTTAAACCTCTTTTAAGAAATTTCGTTTGGTTTTCTCGCGTTGTCTTCTTACTTGAGGGTCTTATATGAAGATAAGACAAATAGTTGCCAACTCCTCAAGTTCACGGTCA